>JAOXYA010011127.1:0-13995 GCA_028565675.1 Sorex palustris | reverse complement strand
CTGAAGGCGCCATGAGGCTGCTGATGCACTCGCCTCACAGGTACAGATTGACCTGCTGGCGGCACCATACCCCCTAACCATCTTTCTTTTTCAAGTGCAATAACCAAAAGGTACTTTTCTTCCTATGAGCAGCAAGTAATAGGACTATGAGCACTTTACACATGAGAAGATACTGAAAACCTTAAAAATACTTTTGCCATTTAAACCCCCTTCTGGGATCTTATTCTTGAACTTTTAACTTGTCTTTTTTTTTTTAATTTCACTGAGAAACAAGGAAAAAATCCGAAGACAGAATGCACAAGTTCTATCACCACTTTCCCCACACTGCAATGGCACCTACTCGTTGCTCTCAATGAGCCTACAGTGCACCTGATGTGCCTCCTGCCTCTGGTTTAGCGTTCAACTGTATCTGTATACCCATGGGAGGCAGGCTTCTAGTAATTCAATCCATTCTTTTCTCTGTCACCCACCTCCAAGACAGCCCCCGATTATCTTCAAATCCCAGAATCCCATTCCAATGCAGTCTCTTCTCACACAGAGTCGGGGTTGAGTTGTGTGATCAACAGAACACTACGAAGGGGTCTGTGTGACTTCAGGAACTAGGTCACAATAGCCAATGACACTTACCTTCTTGGATTTCTTATAGGTAAAGTTGCACCATGTCATGAGATCGCTCAAGCAGTTGTCTGGTGGGGCTCTGGGGAGGAGGAACTGAGGTTTTTCACCACTCCTGGTGCCTATTTGTCAGTCATGTGAGTAAACTCCTTAGATTTGGAGCTGTAGGTCCAAATTCAATTGTTCCTTTTTTGTTTGTTCGTTTGTTTTAACTTACAATGTTTAAGAAACGAACTTAAAATGCTGAAGAGATAAGTGAGAGTTTGTGCTCAGGGCTTACAGCTGGTTCTGTGCTCAGGGATCATTTCTGGAAGTGCTCAGAGTACCATAAGGGGGTTAAATCTTGGTCAGCTGCATACAAAGTCCTATCTCTTTTTCTCAGGCTCCAAGTGCATTTTCTTAAATGAGCAGTATTATAAACTATATTATAAATAATATTATAAACTTACAACTATTTTTGTTTTAGTATTTTATATTTTTTGTGGAATCAAATTTAAATTTCTTTAACAAAGTCCCTGATTTCAGATATACAATATTCATCATATTTAATTTTGCAAGTAAAGACTATTTGTCTTGCTAGAAAGATAGTACAACAGGCAAGAAACTTGCTTTGCATGCGCCTGACGTGAGTTCAATCCCCAGCATTCCATATTGTCCCCAAGTACTGCCAGGAGTAATTTCTGAGTGCAAAGCCAGTATGACCCTTTCATTTCGGATTATTTCAGAAGAAGGTTGTTGGGTTGCTTACTACACGTAATAGACGGTGACTGAAAGATGGATGAAATGATCGATAAACCTGTTGAGTGACAGCACAGGGTTGGCATTGTCTCGTGAATGTCACATGATTTGTGAAGCATTTTCAGGTCCCTGGCCTGTGTTCCTGTGTGTGGTGTTCTTTGTTCCTGAAAGGGGACTCGGGTCGGAGAGAGAGTGTGGCAGCAGGGAGGGCACTTGCCTTGCATGCGGCCCCCCCTGGCATCTCAGTGCCCCCATCCCAGCCCTCCGAGTCACCCCTGAGTGCAGAAACAAGCCTTTTGCCCCGCGCGAGCGTGATCTGCGAGAAGGACCTCAAAGCGGGTCTTCTTACCTTGGCTGTGGTATTAAGAAATACTCCTTTCTCTGATCTGCGAGGCTTATTGGAGTTCAAATCCATTAAGGCTTTTTACCAGCAAAGCTCTTTTTCATCCCATCACTAAAATAAATCAGTTGAAGAGAAACCAAGAGATTTACCATCTTTGTGCCCAGCAGTGTTTGTTGTCACTGTGTTTGCTTTTGAGTCACACTCTTTTGCTGTGCTCAGGGCTTGCTCCTGGCTCTGCCCCGGGATCACTCTTGGAGGGGCTCCGGGGACCTTCTGCAGTGCCGGGGCTCGCACCTGGGCCGGCCGCAGGGCGCAGACTGCACTACCTTTCCCACCCCTGGGACAGCGTACTCGGTAGAATCACAGCAGGTGCTGATCGTAACAATAGGAGATTTGGTTTTTGGGTGATCCAAAGCATCTGTGTGCTTACGTTGTATGTGTTTGTGTGTGTGCACACATGCCTGTGCGTTCCCCGCCCCCCCCCTGGATTTGCGATAGTGCTGGGCCGCCCTTTGCCTAGAAGGGTGACGTCTGAATTCCACTCCTCCCTCGCCCCTCCACTTCGTTTGCTTACTTGGAGGGGGCGCTTCCAGCTCTGTCCCTGGGGGCCACGCAGTCCCAGGGGTCAAAGTGAGCTTCCTGCGTGTGCCGGGTCCCCCTGGCCTGCTGAACCGTCTCCCTGGGCCCGCGCCCCTTCGTTGTTTGTTCTTCCCCTTCTTTCTCTCAGCTTTTGAGCCCTGCCCGGTGGCTCCTTCCGGCCCTGTGCTCAGGGGCCTGTGTGCCATGCTGGTCCAACAGGGTTGGCCGGGGGCCGGAGCGATAGCACGGAGGCCATTCGCCCTGGATGCAGCTGACCTGGGTTCGATCCCCAGCATCCCAAATGGTCCCCCGAGCACCGCCAGGACTAGCTCCTGAGTGCAGGTCAGGAGAAAGCCCTGAGCACCACTGGGTGGGACCCAGAGAGTAACAAACTAAAAACAAAAGCAAAAGCACCCAGGGTTGGCTGCAGGTAAGGCCTGAACCCCAGCGCTGTCTCTGCGCTTCCCCTCTCTAACGGTGCCCGAGAGAAAGCCGGGCACAGAGTGACGATCTCCGTCCGCCTGTGTCTTCCCGTATGAGCAGTGCTCTGTGCTGTGCAGACTTGTTTCTGTGTCGTTCTCTTCTGGCCCTTCGTCGGGTTGTTTCACCTGGCAGTGTACCTTAACGATGAAGTAATGGCATTACTCGGAGTTTCGAATTCCAACGTGTGCTTGTTCCTGAGGGGCCCTGCCAGCCTCTCCGGCCAGTCGGGCCGATCCCATGCTGCGGGTGGTCCAAGCAGCCTCTTCCTAATGGCCTTGCTCAGGCTGACGGGGGTAGCTCCTGGCACTGACGTTATGGCTGGAGGGTGAAATGTCCCTGTTCTGCTGGACGCCGATGGGAGAAGAGAGTTTCTCTACAGCCTGACTCTCAGGAATTTGTTACCAAGCTTTGGGATCTTCGTAAGTCAGACGGTTGGGAAATGGTGCCTCTGAGTCCCTCTAATTTGCATGGTGGTTGTTACGACGTCCTCCCACCCCGTCCCTCCACAGGTTCAGGACCATTTTCTTTGCTTCCTGCGGGTAACTGTGGGCCGCCAGCCCTTTGCAGCACTGTTAGAATCCTTAGCTTGCTGGTCCCCTGTGTGTCCCTCTGTGAGAGGTGAGGCCTTGGTTTTTGTGAACACAAAACCATGAACACGTGATTTTTGTGTTTACACACACACACACACACACACACACACACACACACACACAGAGTTTTTTAAAGTCATGCTGGGGTGGAGGGGATTCCTGATGTGGCCTTGGCCTGTGGTGGGTGACCCCAGGGCTCCCTGTGTGTGCACACTTGTACACAGCCTCGGGCCACCTTCTCCCCCACCCCCACGTGCTTTGGTCTCATTGGAATGAGGGTGTGGTGAGGCAGCGGCTGTCGCTCTCGGGGCCTCGCGCCCGGCCTCTTCCTCGTGGAGCGCAGGGTCTCCCCGCCGCGCCCTGCGTCCCCTCCCGCTTCCCACCTCCTGGCAGGACATTTGCTCTCTCGTCTTGGAAATGAGCCCCTGGGCGACCGCCAGGCAGTGGCTGGAGAGAAACACAGAAACGTCCTGTCTTAGCTTGGTGAAGTTCCGGACACAACTGGCCGGACTTGTTCATCTAACATCTGAAAAACACGTTCTGCTGATTGGGAACGGCTGGAGTTGGCTTTGCTGACTGTTCAAGTTTATGATTGAAAGGATTTGCTCACTGGCTGTTTTCTGTTAACTAACCTTGAATGTTTGTGTTGACCCTCCTCTGACTGCCTCTCAGCCTTGGATACTCAGGCAGTAGGTGAATCTGCGTGGGCACAATGGAAACGGCAGGAAGCAGAAAGGCTTTTTTGTTTTGTTTGCCCAAGAGCTGGGGCAGCACCTGCCGTGCGTTCGAAAGTCCCCGATGGTCCACTGAGCACTGTCAGGTGTGGCCCTCTCAGGGCCAGCGGGGAGGGACGCGCCCGCCCGGCCTCTGGGAGCTGACGGGGAGGAACGCTCGCGCCCTGGCTCTGCTCTGGCCTCTGCGGAGCGAGAGTATGTTTGCTGCTGCTGAAGAATCTTGTGTTTAATAACAGAGGAAAAGAGCAAAGAGAAGTGACCTCAGATCTTTAAGAACAGGAAAAGGAAACAGCACCTGTTCTAGGAGCAAAGAGGCATTTTCAAGTCCTAAAGATGGAAAAGGCAGGCTGAAAAAGAAGTGTAAATCACTGCAGGGCGTGCTTGAGGCTTACTCTTGCCTGTGTCTGCAGCCGCTCCTGGCGTGCTTGGTGCTTGTTCCTGGTTCTCTGCTCAGGGATCCCTCCTGATAGCTTGTGGGGTCTTACGGGTGTCGGGGATTAACCCCAGGCTGGCCACATGCAGGGCAAGCCCCTGACCCGCTGTACTACTGCTCTGGGCCAACAGGGGTCACTTCTGAGCACAGCCAGGAGTAACTTACGTCTGAGCATCACCAGGTGTGGACTCAGAACACCACCCCCCAGTGAAAAAGGAGGGTTAAGTCTGATCGCTACCAAATGAAAACACGTTTTCCTCTCCACTTTAACCTAACTCTGCCGAGTCATTGCAGTGGCTAGTAGTTTACTCTGATGAAGTTGGCTGGTGATTCTCAGCAGGTATGGACAGATGGTAGGGGGCTTACCAGAGTTCTGCGTTCACCTGGAAACTGGCTCAGGACAGCGGGTAGCTGTAGCGGTCCTAAGTCTGTGTCAAGGGTCACCCCAGACTGATGTGGCCAGAGGTCCCAAAGCTGACCTGTGAGCTTTCCTGCTAGTATTAGGGGCTGAGTCTACTATGGGAGAAAAAGTTGGGTTTATGCAAACAACATATAGCAGTGGAGTATAAGAACATGCTAAAGTCTTCAAGAGAGAAAGCAACTGTTTCAGTTTTACTTGAGATACAATCTACTAGATTGTCTCAGCAGCAAAAAAAAAAAAAAAAATTTGCAACTGTGAACTTGCTTAAACTTCATTCTTTTCATTCTTAAATTATCTCAAGTAAGTTTTATAGTCCAGAGTGAAAAAATCTCGTTCTCCTGCAATTTTTGAAGCATCCAGTTTTCTCAGAAGTTTCGCAATTTTATCTTAAGGATCCACAACAGATCTGTACTCTGGAATACTTGTCAAAATTCTTTTTCCCACAGAACTCTCTGACCACATGGTGTTCTAGAAATGGCTCAAGGCTCTAGCATGCTCACAATCACAGCTCTCATAACACTTGGCCAGGAAGTTTGCTCAGTTTTGTAACATACAGTTTTCCAAGATACCCAGAATTGGCCAGAACGCATCAGTTCCGCGTGATTTTAGAAAGCCCGTACGATGATCCACGGACGTGTTGGACGGGTTCTCCTCACGGGCCGGTCTTCTCGTGGGGCTTTAAGAGACCAGCGGAATCTCGGTAGATTTCTCCTCTATAGAGGGAGAAAATTATTAATGAGGCGGTTAGGAGGTCTTTCAGATTTCTTTTAATCAGTTAAATCTTCGATTTGGATCTTGGACAAGTTTGGTCATACGTATTAAAAGGTTTCAGACACAGATATGTTTCATGCTTGCCAGCAAGGATTTCAAAACTGAAAATAAAACTTAGATCTCTTAAAACCAAGAATAGGTTTACTTAATTAAAGACCTGATGATAAAACTGACGTGAAATATATACTTACTTTAGTAATGTAACTTCATTTACTGGGCAGACTAAAACAATTTACAATTTACAGTAAAAAATTGACCAGTTTTAGGAATACCCGTATCCTTTTGACAAAAGTTAAAATCTACTCTTACTCAAACATGCTACAGAAAGCAGAGCTTAATTGTAGGATCCTTATGACAGTTGATTAAGTTCTGTTGAACTTGACTGCACAAGTTTCTTTCTCTAAAGTCTGTTTCTCACAAGCCTGTGCTTGTCTTTTTTCTCTTTTGCAGCAGTGTTTATTGAGACACCAGGATTCACAAAATTGTTTGTAGAGTTATTTCAGGCATACAGGGTTCACCACAATCCCACCAGCAACGTCCCCAGGTACCTTTCCCCCCGCCCCCCACTTGGCAGACATATAACAAATTTATTTCATATTACTTGATCTGATAAAACTGAAAGGAATGGCAAATAGAAATACCAGGAAATCAGTAAACGTTGATTTTTTTATTCCTGCTTTTTGGGTCATACCTGGCAATGCACAGGGATTACTCCTGGCTTTGCACTCAGGAATTACTCCTGCTGGTGCTCAGGGGACCCTATGGGATGCTGGGAATTGAACCCGGGTCGGCCGCGTGCAAGGCAAACGCTCTACCTGCTGTGCTATCGCTCCAGCCCCTAAAAGTTGGTTTTTGATGATGACTTGCTACGTGTTTTTAACCTGTCAGTGTAGTAGAGCTACGCCGCACCGTTAGTGAGCGCCGCGTGATGGGAAGTTTCTCCTGTCCTCTAAAGGGGCTCTCTGACGCCTCTTGCAAAGCTGGCTTCAGGACTCTCAGTTCCTTCAGCCGTTGCCTGTCCGTGAAGCACTGTGCAGTTCCTTCAAATCGGCGTCATATCTAGCTGGATGGATACTCAGGTCAGCTGCTCGTTTCATTGAGTTTTTGTGCTGGCCCGTATTCGTGCTGTCCCCTATTTTGTGCTGTTCCCCGTGCGCAGTCTTGCTTGATAGCTCTGCGGTGTCTTTGATCTTGCTGCATTCAGTATTCTGTCTTTATATTTGGATCTTGTCATTTCGAATATAATGTGTCTTGGAATTTTCCTGGTTTGGTCTGTTTCACTGGGGCCCTCTGACCTCTCGGGTCTCCGTGCCCATGTCGCCTCCCGTGTTCCTGACTTCCGTCATTTCTGGGTGTGGCAGCCCTTCTGTGTCGCCTCTCTGGCTTCTGCTGTCGTCTCCCTGACTCATTGAACGTCCTCGTCTCGGCGTCACGGAAGACACTGAGCATTTGCTGGTGGTGTTTGTCTCCAGTGGCCCAGTTGTTGCTCACTGAGCGGGGCAAATGTCTTCGTGTTTTCCCGTTGGTTTCTTGGCGTTCCTGCTCTGTCTCCCGCACCCTCACGCAACAGCCGGGAGAGTAACCAAGCCGCCTGGCGTCAGGCGCTATGGCTGGGATCCGTCGCCCCTTCCCCGGAGCCCGTGAAGCCAGCAAGTGAGCCTCTCCCAGATGGTGGCACCTGGCAGGGGCTCCCGTGTCCTCGGACATTCGCACTTGCTCCCTGACTTCTCATTCCGTTTCATAAAGAGACAGTTTCACTTAGCACAGAGTTCCTTTTTCCTCTCAGCAGAGATCTCTTCCTTATTTTTCTTACCAAAACATGTCTCTCTTTATAGATAGAAGCCCCTGGTTTGAAAAGTCAATTTAACGTTGAGTAGTTTAGTAAAATCATCTACATACTCCAGGAATTTCCCGTTGCTGAACAGTAAAACTTGATTTTCCCAAGAGATCCGGAAAACAATTGAGTAGTTTTGTGGCTTTGGCTCCACTAGGGCCGGGTCTTAATCTGGAACCACTTGACAGAGATTATCTTTCCTGAAAAAATCCTTCCTGTGCTTTTTGCTTATTTTGGGGCCACACCTGGAGCTGCCCAGGGACCATTCCTGGCAGTGCCCGGGGTCAAACTTAGGCTTGATTCACCCACTGCCTGCAGGGCAGCCTGCAGGGCAAGTACCTTAACCCTTGTCTGTCCGCGCACTCAACCACTAAATTTTAGACCCATTTTCATTTACAAAAATTATGTCAGGTCATTAGCCTTTGGGTCACATACTCTGACAATTCTGTCCGGGACAGAATGAGACTGGGGAGCAGGTGGTATCAGCGACCCAGGGGCTCTCAGACTGTTCTCAGAGGGAAAACATCCCGGGCGTTCACTTGCGTGAGGCTAAACCGAGCCCCCTTCCTGGGACCCCGGAGGGTCCTTGAGACCCCAAAAACCAAAACAAAGAAACAGACACAAAGAAGTTTCTTAGCTTCCATTAACACTTGAGACACCGGACTAATTTACTCATCATTTATCTGGGTGCTCGAGCAGGACCAGGAATTGGACTTGGGCTGCACCCCTGCAGGCCGTGCTCTGCCGCGAGCCCCATGCTGGGCTGTGCTCTCGGACCAGAAGCTGAGCTGCTCACGCACGCTCCTGTGCCGTGGGTCTCCAGCCTGTTGGGCTCAGGTCCCCGGGCACTGCTTGGGGTTGCTCTCCTCACCCCACCCACACGCACACAAAGCCCACAAGGATTTTTCATTTAAAAATAGTTCTGTACCAGGGCTGGAGCAATGGTATAGCGGGGAGGGCGTTTGCTTTGCATGCAGCCGACCTAGGATCAATCCCTGGCATCCCATAGGGTCTCCCGAGCACTGCTGGGAGTTATTCCTGAGTGCAGAGCCAGGAGGAACCCCTCAGTATCGCTGGGTGTGACCCAAAAAGAAAACAAAAAAAATTTAAAAAAAAACTCTGTACCTCTGCCTCAGCAACCTGAAGCCACCTTCATTCCTAAGACAGAGACAGCCTGATTCTGAGTGACTGCGACCTGGCCCAGGGGTGAGCCCTGTGGTTCTCTATGTCCAGTCTCTGAGAGGAGCAGTCGATCTGTCAACAGGCGCCAGTAACCCCTGCGCCAGCCCAGGGATGACCCCTGTGAAGCTCACGGGGCCTTTCGGTCGGGCCTGGAGGGTCCCCTCCCCTTCCCGTAACTGTGCTCTGTTGTGTGCCCAATGGGGAGGGGCGTGTGCTGAGGACGGGCCGGGGAGCCCTGCAGGCCTCTTCCTGACGCCGCTCTGGTTCTAGGCCCAGTCAGCGCGCTTCCTGCCCTCTTGTTCCCGAAGACCCCGGTGACTGTCCCTACTCAGTCTCGCGGCAGCCCTGGCATGCATGGCACAGCAGGGTTCTAAGGCGGCATCTCCCAGCCCCTGTGCCTATGGCCACACTCTAGACGCCCGCGCTGACCCGGCCCAGTCCAGCCCAGCCCAGCCCAGCCCAGCCCGGCCCAGCCGGCCTGTTGCCCTCAGGTCAGCCCACTCCTGCTGAACCTGACAAACGCTTTCTGCTCTGCGATCGGAGCAGCCTCCGCCTTGTGCGCCTAAGCTCTTGCGGCCTGAGGGTTCCCGTGGGTCAGCATTCCTCCTCCGACGCTGTAGCCCGGGAAGTCCCAGAGGTGAGACACTCGGAGGGACGATTCCATTCGCAGATTCCAGGTAAAAGCCCTTCCCATGGAAAGCGCCCACAGGGGCCGGGCCCCAGGGAGGTGGGGTCTCGGGAGCGCACCCCCGGGACTTGCTCCACATGTGGTCGCCTCCCCACCCGCCTCCCGCCAGCAGCTCACAGGCCTGGGGAAGCGGCCGGAGCGGAGACCTCTCCCTCTCCGGACGGAGCTAGCTGGGTGTTCCTTGAAGGACTTTGGCTGCGTGGTTGGGAACTCGCCACCGAGAACGCTCCCTTCCACTTTGAATTTAAGGGAGCCCCGCAGGACGACAGCCCAGGGCCGAGGCGAACGTCTGGTCTGCGGGGAAGCCCTCGCTCACCCGGAGACAGGTCGCGCTCAGCCTCTCTCTGTCTCTGTCTCCTCTCTCGCGCACACACACGTGCGCACATGCGCGTGCAGTGCTGGTGCCCCTGCCTCGGTCCCGATGTCCCTGTATGTGGAGCCATTTCTGCGTCCAGTGTTGTGGTGTTGCGGTGGCCGAGAAGGCCCTTCCGCTGCTGTCCAGGACCACCGTGGGCAGACTGTGGTCAGCAGTGTTATTGGTGACAGCCGGCAGGGTGGAACGGGTGGGCTCGTGTCCTCTCAGCGACCTTCCTGTCTACGGGCCCAGGGCGTGTGTTCTGGGGCAGGGTGGGCCAAGGGACGGTCCTTGGTGGGAGACCCCCTGCCCAGCCCGGCTCTCAGGGTCTGCTGTGGGCTTGGCTCTTCATTTCTTTGGGCCCGTTTTATGACCTTGGGGTGGGGGTGAGGGTGGGGGGTGCAGGGAGGATTTGTTTGGGTTTTCTTGTTTTTGGATTGGCAGTAACAGCAAATCATTAAGAAATTGAGCAGTTGATTATTTTGACGAGGCCAAGCTGGGTCAATTCCTGCCACCACATAGGTTCCCCGAGCATGACCCGGACTGGATTCCTCAGCACAGCTGGGACCCACACCAAGAAAACCTACCTGGACTGGTCATTGGGGTGGGATGGGAAGGGGGGTGTCGGTGTGTACTTGGTACTGCTTGGGTATTTTTCTTGGCTTGTTCAGGGGACTGTATGTGCTGCCAGAGGCTGAACTGGGTCAGCAGGCAGCATGGAAAGCACCTTAGTCCCTGTACTGTCTCTCTGGCCTCCAAACGAGTTAGTTTTGAAGTAGAACTTAATAGGTGCTGATTTAGGGACTGGTAATATATTTAAGGAATGGTCTAGGGCCTGGGCTGGAGCGATAGCACAGCTGGTAGGGCATTTGCCTTGTATGCGGCTGACCAGGGTTCTATTCCTCCACACCTCTCAGGGAGCCCTGCAAGCTACCGAGAGTATCTTGCCCGCGCGGCAGCACCTGGCGAACTGCCCGTGGCATATTCGATATGCCAAACACAGTAACAGCAAGTCTCGCAATTTGTTGTGAGAAGTTACTGGGGCCCGCTCGAGCAAATCGATGAACAACGGGAGGACAGTGCTACAGTGATACAGATCTAGGGCCTGGAGTGATAATATAGCAGGTAGGGTGCTTCCGGCATGTGGCTGACCCGGGCACAATCTCTGGCACCACATTCGGTCCCCTGATCACCGGCTGGGTGTGACCCCAAAGCAACAACAATGAGAAATTATTTCATAGCGCACCACGTGTAAGTGGTGTCCCTGGGTCTCTTCCTCCCTTGCCTACACTTCACACCGGCGTCTCCCCACGGGTGAGAGGATGTCTGTACGCCAGGCTTTCGGCAGATCCTGGGGGGCCGAGCTCTTTGCAGAGTGCAGAGTCTGGGGAGGGGGAGGGGTCGCAAGCAGGTGTCGAGTCTGGAGGTCGGAGGGGAGGAGTCCCTGGGATTCTTCTTGTTGCTTCAGTGTGGCTCTGGTGTCTCAGTGATCGCCAGGGAGCAGGGCTCTTTCTCAGGGTGCTTATTCGTAACTGCTTGTTCAGATCCCCGGGTTGAATTTCACAGCCGAAGGGGACTTTGTACAGTCACGCCAAGGGAGCTGGTATTTCCCCCACGATGTCAGGATCTCGAGACAGAAGAAGACCACCCTGGGGGAGTCCAGGCAGGCTGGAGTGGGCTCTGAGACCTGGGGACTGCGCTCCGCGGCTGGCGGGCATGGACGCCTCTGCTGGCCCTTGGTTTCCCTTGAGCCTTTCCATGTTGTGTTTGTCCTCACGGGTGTTTGCTTGACCTTGACGGGGCCGTGTGCGTAGGCCAGGAGTGTGGGGAGGTGACGGGTGTGGTCCCTGGGCCTGACCCTCTCTTTCCTTCCAGGAGACTGAAGATGCCCCCCGGCCATGCTAGTCTGTGATGGGGAGTGTCACGGCGCGGTACTTCTGTTACGGGTGCCTCTTCACGTCGGCCACCTGGACGGTCGTGCTGTTCATTTATTTCAACTTCAGTGAAGTGACTCAACCACGCAAGAATGTGCCCGTCAAGGGGGCTGGGCCCCACGGACCCTTCCCCAAAAAGTTCTATCCACGATTCACTCGGGGTCCGGGGCAAATGTTGGAGTCAGAGTTCCGAGCACACGAGCTGCACGGGAATGAAGTTGACGACCCAGAAAAGGACGGGCTGAGGCTCTCCTCCGAGCTGGGTGAGTGTCTTTACCGTTCTCTCGAGTCTCTCACCCCTGGGCCTAACTCTGAGGGTGCTTTAAATGACGGTTTTGGGGGTTCGGGCTGTGTTTTTCCTCTCCACTGATGGGTTTATCAGACACCGAGCCAGACTCTTGGATTTTGGTCCCGTAGTTGTCTGGTTCTGACTTTGGCATTTTATGAGAACTTGAAGGATCCTCAGAAGACCTTGAGTAGGAAGAAAGGGAGCACGTACAAGGCCAGAGAGATTGGAACTATGGGGGAAGATTTTTTTTTTGGGGGGGTCACACTCAGCGTTGCACAGGGGCTACTCCTGGCTCTGCACTCAGGAATTACTCCTGGCAGTGCTCGGGGGACCATATGGGACGCTGGGAATTGAACCCAGGTTGGCCGCATGCAAGGCAAACGCCCTACCCGCTATGCTGTCGCTCCAGTCCTAGAAAATTTCTTAAAAGTTTATTTTGTATGTTTTGTTTTTGGGCCACACTGGAGCGATGCTCAGGGCTGACTCCTGACTCTACACTCAGGGATCCCTCCTGGTGGGATGGGCACCGTACGGGTCCCAGCGGTCAACCCTGGTCTGCCACACGCAGGGCAAGCGCAGTACCTGCTGTTTCATCTCTTTGTCCCCGTGGGGAAAGGTTTTAATTGCTAGTGTTATTTAATAAGGGAAAGAAGTTAGTTTGGAAGGTGAGTTGGCTTGTCTGATGTGATTTGAAAGACAGAGTTTATGAAAACAGAACGGATACCCATGGGCTTATTGACAAGCTTGGATTGCTCATACCTAAGAAGATTTCTTAATTGTCATTCCTATGAGAATTACTAAGATACTAGACTGTATTTAATTCTAGGGTTGCTCTAGTCAAGAGTTTACAAACTAGAAACTCTAAGAACTCGTATTGGGGCTGGGGGTGAGTACAGTAAACACTCGCTCGCCCTTCCGTGAGCAGATCCAGATTTGATCCCGGCACTGCCGATGGGCCCCCGCCAGGAGTGATCCCCTAGGAGCGAGCACAGAGCCAGAAGGAAACCCTGAGCACGGCTGGGTGTGGCTTGAACAGCAAAAAGTAAACAGATACCTCCTAAACGACCTAATACCTGCGTCAGCCTTCATGAAATAGACCTTCCAGTCATCTGGACATTGTGAGGCCGTGAATGGCGATGTTCCTGGCCTTTTGATTTATTCGCAGTTACTGTGGCAAGACTTCCATAAAACAGCATTGTGGGCCGGGGAGTGGGCTCAGTGACGAGTGGCAGAGTGCAGGACTGACGTGGGACCCCCCTGAGCTCCTAAGTGTGACCCCTCACAGCACGGTTGTGTGTCCCACAACGACGACCAAACCGTTCCAGCTGGGTCCCAAGGGCAGGCACTTAGTCGCTGGCCCCTGGACACGCGCAGACAAACCGCACGTCCTCTCCTACCGGACAAGCTGAGGTGTCGCTCTGTTTGGCTTCTCTTGAGACACTCTGTGTGCATCAGAAAACTGAAGGTGATTGCTGGTTTGAGCTACGTTACAGATACAAGCACACATCAAGACTATTCTGCAGCCTAGCGATAAAAAGCCCGAGACAAAATAAGAGCTTTCAGGGCTGGAGCGATAGCACAGCAGGTAGGGCGTTTGCCTTGCACGCGGCCAACCTGGGTTTGATTCCCAGCATCCCATAGGGTCCCCCGAGCACCGCCAGGTGTGATTCCTGAATGCAGAGCCAGGAGGAACCCCTGACTATCACCGGGTGTGACCCAAAAAGCAAAATAAATAAGTAAGTAAATAAAAATAAAAATAAGAGCTTTCTACAGAAGCATTAAAAAGAACAAACTGCTTCAAATTCAACCAGGAAAGTTGCATTTACAGTTGCATTAGAAAGAATAAAATGCTTCAAAGTTAACCAATAAATGTGGTGTTTGTGCACTGAGAATTACCAAACACCAGTGAAGGAAATAAAGGTAAAAGGTAAAGGCCCTCCCGTTGCTCGTCGATTTGCTCGAGCGGGCCCAGTAACGTCTCCATTGGAGACTTTGTTGTTACTGTG
>JAOXYA010011120.1:0-13995 GCA_028565675.1 Sorex palustris | reverse complement strand
GCGTTCTCATCCTGTTTGCGTAGGGCCCAGGTCTCTGAGGCATATGTTAATGCAGGAAGAACAGTGGAATCAAAGAGGTGTGCCCGGAGCCAGAGGTTCTTCGTCCTCTTAGTTATTTCTTTGACGTTCTTGAAGGCGTTCCAAGCCCTCTTCCTCAGAACTTCCAAATAAAAACCGTTTTTACAAGAAAGAAAGAAAAAAAGAAAAAGACAGAAAGAGAGAGAAAGAAGAAAGAAAGAGAGAAGAAAGAAAGAAAGAAAGAAAGAAAGAAAGAAAGAAAGAAAGAAAGAAAGAAAGACAAACTGAGACGGTGTGACCCAGAGTGCTAACTTCCTGCACTTGGTGCCCTGTCTGAAAAGGTGTGGGCCAGCCTCCTGGGCTGCTCCAATATCTGTTGCAAGTGCGTGTCAGACCAACAGGGGGAGCTGGTCCCCCAGCCGCTCAGTCCGTGCACTTCCTTCCTTGGGAGATCTGGTTGCCAAACTTTCTTTGGTTTTAATTTAATTTAATTTATTGTTTTGGCCCACCTGGCTGTGTTCAGGGCCTACCCCTGGCTCTCTGCTCAGAGAATCACTCCCGGTGATGCTCAAGGGACCAGAAGGGGTGCCGAGGATGCAAGCAGGGTCGGTGTGTGCAAGGCAAGCCCTATCCCCACTCTTCCTCCTGCCCTGGGCTGTCAGAGCTTCCGTCCTGGCCCCTCAGCTCTGTCTGGTTCCCTGTCTGACCTCTGTCCTTCCTGCTCCACCCCTGGGTGCGAAGGGGTTTGGGGAATCTTATTGAGGAGGGCTTAGCCACCGGGAAGTATTTGGTCTCCTTGAGGAGAAAGCAAGTGGGGGAGTTTACAAAGGGAGTTAGCCAGGCTGGAATCTTCTGGGGTTAAGCCCTTGCTGAGCGAACCCACTCCCACGCTATAACTACCTTGCCCTCTTGCATTCCCATTAACTGCATCTTCTCTGGAGCAGATTTTGATTCTCTGTTAAGAGAAGCAGAAGCCACATGCAAGTGCCATCTTCACCCACTCTCCTCTCCTCTGATCCCCCCTTTATCCATGCTGGAGGCCCGCCTCCAGGAGGACCTGGCAATACTCTTTCCTCTGTTGTTTGGGGCATTTTATGTCCTTGACCCAGGCCCCCAAAAAACCTTCAGGGGACTTGGGCCACAGGTTGAGGGCAACTGAAACAGCCTTGCAAGAGGGGAAGGAATGAGGGTTGAGACCGTTGTCTGCTTTGGGAGTCGGCCTGGTCGTTGAGGAAAGAAGGGCACAGCCCCCCTCAGAACTGGGAGGGGCGCCTGGAACCCCACCAACATCTGAAACCCCGACTGAAACCCTGAAGACAGAATGAATCAGACCAGCAGGCCTCCTGCTGGTCTGAAGCCCGAGATGCCCCCAACTCTGAGCCCAGGAACCCCGGGTCAGGGACCTGGCTTGTGTCTGGGGCTTTGATATTTTCCTACCTGCTGTCTCTGCCCGCCTCGGAGGCCCTGCATTGTTTCTCTGCCATGTGCTCAGAGTAACCAGTAGGTGGAGCTGAGCCTCAGTCCCAGGTCCAGCGGCAGAAAGCCCTGCTCTCGTGACCCTGGCTGGCCTCTCAAAGACCTGCCCCAGGAGCTGGTACAGCCATGGAGGGCAGTGCCGGAACCGTCCCCCAGGTCCTGTGTGGGGGGACTGGAGCCCCAGGACATTTTCCTTATGGCCATCAAGGCTGGACGAGCAGCTCAGTCACACACCCAAGGCCACACCGCAAGTTGGTGACAGGACACGCCGCCTCCATCCACACTCCAGGAGAATATTCCCCACCAGCCACTTACCCCTGTGGTAGAAATGGGTGTTTTTAATTTCTATTTCTGTTCCTGCCAAGTGTTAGTAAAAGAAAAAGGATGCCTTGAAATTCAAAGACGGTAACAGAGGAGCAGCCACAGGCGGGTCATGGGGGCTGAGCAGCCTCTTCCGACACCACGTTCTCACATCAGGCACCGCTGTTGGCCATGAGTGAGGCCAGAGAGCTACTGAGATGGGGGGAGGCCATCTGAGGTCCTGCCTCAGGGCTGGGCCAGGTGACTGCATTCATGGGGACGATTTTCTGTGTGGATGGAGCAGAGTTCAGACACGCAGTGCAAGCAGAATTGATGGGCTAGGCTGCGTTGGACAGCTGATTTCAAAACAAAACCCTAATTTGTAGCCTCCTCTCCCTTCTTCCTGCTGATGTTCCATGATGCCCAGGAGTCACGTGCACATGCTGCGTGATGATGTTCCCACATGTGGATGTGTCGATCCCGCAGCCATGGTGCTTGCCAGGGGCCCCCACTTTAGGTGTGGATCTGGTGGGGGTGGTAAGGGTGGGGTGGCCTGTGTATGCGCACGCCTGGCTGTACCATGGCTGGTGTTCTCTGAAGCGCAGTGAGCACAGACAGCCTCTTGGTGCTTCAGCATCTTGGTGCCTGAGAGTGGCCTCTTGGCCCTGACAGACTAGTCACTGGATGCAGAGTCAGGAGGGGCTGCAGGGAGTTGCCTTGGAACCGACAGGACCGAGCTCTAACCACAGCCGATTTCGTCTCTACCTTAGAGATAGGAGGTGATTTCTTGAAGACCCCGCCAACTTGTGATGAATTTCCCCCACCCCCACCAAGACCCTGAAAGCAGGTTCCAGCACTTTCCTTCCTCCAGTCATTCCTTTGAGATTTTAACCTCAGCCCCAGCACCAAATCCTTAGTGTCAGCTTCCATGCATGTGGCAAACCCAGCCTTTCAATATCTCTTGCAACAAAGTGACTTGTTTTTTTTTTTCTTTTGCTTGTGGTCACACCCGGCAATGCACAGGGATTACTCCAGGAATCACTCCTGGCGGTGCTCAGGAGACTATATGGAATGCTGGGAATCGAACCCAGGTTGGCCACATGCAAGGCAAGCGCCCTACCTGCTGTGCTATCACTCCAGCCCCAGGAGCATAGTACTGAGTGAAAGTCTAGTGGTGGTATATTAGAGGCTGAGATATGAGAAAGCTGGTGCAGCGTCTGCTTCCTGAGGCTGGGAGGAGGAGGCAGGCTGACGTCTCCCAGTGATGCAGTGGTTTGCATATTATCTAGAAACTTCCCACCATATGTGTCCTACCACTCCCTTTCAGAAAGAAAATCACTCAGAGCCTCCCGGATAGTTCCTGTCTAACCTACTAAATAGAAAGTTCCCCCTAATTGTGCCCAAGGCTACTGCCATTTCCTCTAGATTGTTCTAGTGCACTGGAGGCCAGTATGCCCTGCTTTGGGAAACAAGCTTTAACGGACACACTGGCCTTTCCCTTCCCACCAGTCCTGCTCCATCCAGTCCTGCTCCCTTCTTCTCCTCCATTAATTCTGAGCTCTGAAGAGTCATCTAGACCCTTGTCTCTACACTGTCTCCACCCACAGTGAGTGGAACCCATGCCCCTCGGCACCTGCCTGCCCGGGACTTCTTTACTCCTCCCTAGTCTTCTTAGAGAAGGGGGGACATGCGTAGAGATAGGGGCCATACCGGGCAGTACTCAGGACTTAGCCCTGGCTCTGTGCTCTGCTCATACCTAGAGGTGCTCCCAGGGCCATCTGTGGTGATAGCGATCGGACCCAGTTTGGCCATGTCCAAGCCCGTGATCCATCCCCCTACCAGCGCCCCAGGTCACAGCAGGCGTGTCTTACTCCACTCTGTACCACCACATCACAGCACTTGCTCTGGCCTGTAGGGGGGCGTCACCAAACTGGACAGAGCTGGCCCTGCCCTTTGACTGCCTGTGCTCGAGCTGTGGTGCCCCTTGGACATCGTTCACACCTCAGAGGCACTCAGGAACATCCTTCCAGGGGCTGGAGCAATAGCACAGCGGACAGGGTATTTGCCTTACATGCAGCCGACCCGGGTTCGATCCCCGGCATCCCATATGGTCTTCAGAGCACCGCCAGGAGTAATTCCTGAGTGCACAAGACAGGAGTAACCCCTGTGCATCACCGGGTGTGACATAATAATAATAATAATAATAATAATAATAATAATAAGAAGAAGAAGAAGAAGAAGAAGAAGAAGAAGAAGAAGATCCTTCCACACCTCAGCGGGGAGGGTCCCCTCAGAGCAGGCCCAGAGCCCGCACTGCCTTCTTTCATGCACCTTCCAGGGCTGTCCTACCTCCTCTGCACAGAGCCCCACAGCTGCCCTGTCTCTGCCCATTCCTTCTTCCAGCCTCTTCTCTCCCCTCTCTGCTCTACCTCTGCCAGATGTTCCTTGTCCTACCATCTTCTTCACCATCAAGGACTCTTTGTCAAAGATTTCTCCTGGACTAACACTCCTTCCAGAATATTCTTAACCTCTGTCTGCTGCCCAGAGTTTTCCTCAGTGGGGATTCAAAATGGTGCCTCTGGCACCGATCCCCTATAATCGTCTCTTTCTTCTTATTTCCGTACTTATGTGAATCTTCAATGTGACTTTTTTTTTTCAAGCTCCAGAAATTGTGAACTATGAGCCACTGGGACTGGAGGCTGACATGTGGTAAGTGGCAGCTACCACCCCGAAGGTGGCCCCAGGAAAACTCTGTCTCTGGCAAACACTCGGCATTGTAGGGGGCTTCTAACTCTTCTGGCCGCTGACCTGTGGCCTGGGCAGAGGTGATGGATAAGTTCGAACCTGAGGTGACTTAGAACATGACTGAGGCTGAGGGCAGGTGACATGAGGTGACGAAGAGCTCAGATGAGGCAGAGAACAAGGGCGCTGGAGGCTGGCAGTCCAGCCCTAGGCCTTGGCAGGGAATAGTAGTCGCCTCTTATTCAGTCAGTCAAGTGAGCTGAGGTGCGATAGCTCGAGGTGCCATGTGGCTGAGGACGCCACAGTGAGCGACTCCACTCAGGCCAACCTTGTTGCCTCTGGTTGGTGCTTCTGAATCGCCTCAGCACCGGCATCACCAGTACTTTGTATCCTCTCAGGAGTCTCGTAAGTAGTTCTCAGCTTTTCGTGAGGTGGTTTTCCTCAGGTGAGGAGAGTTCCAGGCCTGAAGGAGTCTCTCCTCACACTCAGCTTCTCAGGGCTCTCGGTGTGTGGAGAATGGGGTCAGAGTGTGGTGGCTGGCGCTAGAGGGATGGGGTAGTCCCCTGAGCGGAGGGTGTGGGAGAGCTGGGCAGCCCTGACTGATTGTTCTTTGTCCTGCAGGAGCATCGGAGTCATCACCTACATCCTGTGAGTGACCCTGAGCTTGCTTGGGGGAGTTCGGGGCGTTGACAGGGGCTGGTGCAGAGAGGGGCTGACTCTGAGCCACTGAAGGGATTCACCCAAGTCAACCCGAGAGGCTCAGGGCGACCTTCCTGAGGCTACTGATGGGGCCTCGGAGACTTTGGGGCCAAAGCGATGTGCTGAGGGCCTGGCGGGGAGAGTTGGCTGTCTAATCCCTGTGCTGGCAGGTGATGTCACTTCACAGAGGCACAGGGAGGGTCTGGGTGTCCCCTCGGTCCTGAGGTGTGGCCAGGAGATGGTAGGTACAGGGTGAGTGAGGAGAAAGCCCTTGAGCGTCCCTCTGCTGGATGCTCAGATCGTCCCCTGCGACGGGGCCTTGACTCCCATTCCCAGGCTGGGCTCAAATGACTTCCTTAGTCCAGACCTTCCAGCACCTTCTCTCTGTTGACAATTTCTTCCTTCTTTAAGTCACATTGATGAGAGAGCAGCTCTCTGAGGCCTTCGTGGCTGGCCTGTCCCTGATCTTGGTCCACTTCCAGCACATTTAGTTCTACTGGGGACAATAAAAAGCGTGTGTGGGCCTCCTCTGAGGGCCCGGTGCCCCGCCAGGTGTCCATGGACTCCATAGAGCGTGCAGGTCTGGGTGCGGTCAGGAAGGCCGATGTGGGTGCCCAAGAGGCCTGGGAACTGCCAGTCCCCGGCACAGCACAACCAGGCCCCTGAGTCACCCACTCTGCAACTATCTGTCCCTTTCTGGTGACAGCCTGAGTGGAGCATCCCCTTTCCTGGGGGACACGAAGCAGGAGACACTGTCGAATATCACAGCCGTGAGCTACGACTTTGACGAGGAGTTCTTCAGCCAGACCAGCGAGCTGGCCAAGGACTTCATCCGGAAGCTGCTAGTGAAAGAGACCCGGTAAGGACGGAGAAAGGCCACTGGTGCCTGCCCCATCCTCTCCTCTCTCCGAGCTGTGCCAGCTGTCCCCACGGCCATGGACAGCTGGCAGCATCATGGGATCTGATCTGGCTGGGTGCTGAGAAGGGGGAGAAAGAGACTCAGCCTTCCTTGTTTGCACAGGCCTGCCTTTGCTGTGAAAAAGGCAAATGCGTGTGTGTGAGTGTGTGTGTGTATGTGTGTGCGTGCGTGCATAAGTGTGTATGTATGTGTGTGTGTGAGAGAGTGTGTGTGTATGAGTCTGTGTGAGTGGGTGTGTGTGAGTGTATGTGAGAGTGTTTATGAGTGTGTATGTAAATGTAGTGCATGTGTGTGCATGTGTGAGTCTGTGTGTATATGTGTGTCTCTGTGTGTGTCAAAGAGAGAGAGTGTGAGAGAGAAGGCACTCTGTCTTTCTCTAAGGTTTATTATCTTGTGCAGTCCCAAAGACACCTGAAATTGGGTCTTTGTTGTTTTTTCTTTTGGGGTCACACCTGGCGATGCACAGGGGTTACTCCTGGCTCGGCACTCAGGAATTACCCTTGGCGGCGCTCAGGAGACCATATGAGATGCTGGGAATCAAACCCAAATTGGCCACGTGCAAGGCAAAATGCCCTACCTGCTGTGCTATCACTCCAGCCCCCTGAAATTGGGTCTTGACACAGAAGTTCAGATGAGAGTCTGGGGGGTGAATTCAGAGAGGACAGGACCTGGGAGGTAAGGACATGTGCCAGTCCACACCTTCAGGACGCAGGGGAACCCCCCAAAAGAGGCATCCAAGTGAGAGGTCTGCAGTGATTGCTGGGAGCCCCTGGCAGGGGGTGTCGGACCCTGTCCAGAGCACAGGAACGCAGGTTCGCACCTGAAGTCACCCTAGAGACAGCAGCTGAGGCATGATGAATATCTGCACGTGCTCCTCACTGCCCCCATTTGTCCCAACACTGTCCCCATGTGACCCGTCACTGTCCCTATGTGCCCTGTCCTGTTCCCCTCATACCCAGTCACTGTCCCCACATGCCCAGTCACTGCCCCCATGTGTGCCATCACGGTCCCTCACGTGTCCCAACACTGCTCTCTGGTCCTCATTGCAGGAAGCGTCTCACTGTCCAGGAGGCTCTCCGACACCCCTGGATCACGGTAAGCACATGGGGAGAGCGCATGGAGGCGGGCAGGACCCTGCTGTGTCCAGGGTGGTGACTGGGGTGGCCCAGCCCTATGGCCATGCGCAGGCCTTTGCTTACAGCCCCGACTGCAGGCACGGATGAGAGTGGGAGGGAAAAACACTCCCGAGGGTCATCCGTGCAGGCGTGGGTTCCCATGGCATCTCAGTGGGCCTGGGATTGGAGCCCAAACCCCCAAGGACCTCAGCTCAGACCCCCCAGGACCTCAGTTCACCCCTCCAGGACCTGAGCTCAGACCCTCCAGGACCTTAGTTCACTCCCTCTAGGACCTCAGCTCACCCCCTCCAGGACCTGAGCTTAGACCTCCCAGGTTCTCAGCTGTGGGCCCTTCCTACGTGTCCCCTCTTACAAAGGCTGGCCCAGGGACTGGCACTGCCAGACTCAGTCAGGGGAGTTCACGTTGCTAATGCGATCAGTGACCACCCAAAGCCCCCGCTGGGGCCAGGGCCCCTTCTCTTGGAGGCTCTGGTGACAGTTGAGCCTGTCACCCAGCTTCCACAGGCTGTGGGGCCTGGAGCTCTTCCTGGGGAACAGCTGCTCCATGAGGGAAATCCTCAGGGCCAGGAAGGAGGAGGGTGATGCCTGTTCCCTTCTAGGACCAACCTCTGCTGAGTGGCTTGGGGTCTCGCTGTGGTATAGTCAAGTGCTCATGCGAGCCTCCTCGGTGGGGTCCAGACCCTGGAGTTCTGGTCCCGGTTCTGCTGGATATCTAGCCGTGACCTCCCAGTGAAGGTCCCTCACTCACATTCACTGGACAGATGAAGGTGCTAATGAGGGCAGGCAGAGGCCAGCGGAAGGCAGCATGGGGTGGCCTTGGGGACAGCTTCATCACTAAGAGGGGGGCAGGACCATGAGCCCCCAGGTTGGAGGAGCATGGAGACCCCCACAGCCTGCCTCGTACCTCAGCCCTGCGGGTCTCAGCCTGTGAGAGAGACAGGCCTAGAGTGGGAGCACCGGAAGCCGCTGCCTGCTATGCGCAAGGGACCCTCACAGACCCTCCCCTGCTCTGAAGGAAGCAGAGAGCCTGCTAGATGTGGCACCTGTCCTCTGGGCCTGCTGCATGCAGGAATAAGAACCGGGGCGACCCTGGCCATGAACCCTGACTTATCATTTGTTTGGTTTGGTTTGGCCACATGTGGTGGTACTCAGGGGTTCCTCTTGGCTCTGCACCCAGGAATCACTCCTGGCGGTACTCGGGGGTCAGATGGGAGGCTGGGATCGAACCTGCAATAGCCACGTGCTAGGCAAATTCCCTCCCCGCTGTACTTGCTCTCTGGCCCCAGCCCTGGATCCTCCGTCCAAATACCTCGGAGAGCAGGAGAAACGAGAGTCCCAGGACTGTGGACATGCTCTGAGGGTGCCCTCAGTGTCCAGGAGGACTGAGGGGCGCTGCTCTCCTCTTCAATGAGAAGGCAGCGTGGTACCGAGACCAGAGAGAGAGAGTGTGTGAGAGCATCTGGCAGGACTGACCCCCACCTCGGACCCAGGCACAGAAGCTGCAAGGTCAAATCCATGGAGCTGTAGGAAGGCAGCCGGAACAGGGAGCACTGCCCGGGGAGCATCAGCAGCACCTTCAAGGCTTGCAAAGGAGCTGCCAGCTGGCCTGCCATGGCCTCGGGAGCTGGTGGGCAGCAGCTACGTAGACAGTGGGAGCAGAGGCCACAGCCTGCCTCCGCTGGATCCCATCAGCAGTGCTCCAAGGGGCTTGTGGGAACATGCGCAGTGGGAGAATTCTACCTCTGGGGCTGCAGCCGCGCCTGCTGCCCTTCGTGGATCCAGGGTCCCTCTGCGGCTCCCATCACTGGCTGGTCTTCAGGAGGCACCGGGATACTTTGGAAGTCCCCTGCTCATCCTTTCCTGAGAGGAGGCTCCTCGGTGACTGGTGTGTGGTAGCAGGTGTGCTCGTGCTCCACTTCTGCCCCCACCTGTAGCACTGTCCTGCCGTTGTTCACTGAGTTGCTCGTGCGGGCACCAGTAGCATCTCCATTGTGAGATTTGTTGTTACTGTGTTTGGCATATCGAATACACTACGGGGAGCTTGCCAGGCTCTGTCATGTGGGCAGAATACTCTTAGTAGCTTGCCGGGCTCTCTGAGAGGGACGGAGGAATCGAACCCGAATCGGCTGTGTGCAAGGCAAATGCCCTACCCACTGTGCTATCGCTCCCACTCTGCCTGAGGTACTGTAATTGGTGGGCGCTGTTTGAGGAGAATCGAGGTTACAGCAGGTGGGCTCAGAGCTTTCCCTGCGAGAGGCGTGGCGCTTTTCCACACAGAGGAGACATCCTCTCATGTGTGTTGGTGCTTCACTGCCGAGCGCCTCTGTGACTTTGTTTGCTTGCTGCAGAACTCCGGGAGGAGGAAGGTGGGTGTGAGGTCAGAGAGGGACATCACTGAGGTGGGACCCGACTCACCGAGGCTCATCCTGTTTGGCTGAGGCAGATGAAACAGACCCAGAAATCTCGGCCCTCAGAGGAGGGTCATGGTGAGAAAGGGCCACGGTGACGTTTGGGTCCCCAGACCGAGTGTATGCGAACTAAAGTGACTTCACGCTTCCTGCCAGTGGAATGATGCCTCATACTTTCACAGGATTGTTCCGGAAAGTGCATCCAGAAGTTCAGCTCGCTCTTCCCCTGTCACTATTCATACATCCTCCTCACAGGAAGGGAAGGAGCAGCCCCATTCCGTCCCCTGTGGGATAGAGACCCAGCAGGAACTCCCTTTCCTAGGGTGTCTGGGGCCGCGGGTCTAGATGCCCCATGAGAGTCTATGCAACGACAGGGCCCCGTCTTGAGTGTGTCTCCCCGGGTTCGTGTGACCTCCTTGCCCCTTTCCCCGAGGAGGGTCCAGGTGTCCATTCACATGGCCACACCCACAGCGTGGCTCAGCACTGTCTGGACTGGAGCTGGTGGCTGGACAGGCAGGACATGCCATTTCCAGGCGCCCTCCAGGCCTGGTCACACTCTAGTCTGAGAGACGCTGTTACTGTTACTGCCGGCCACGGCTGAGAGACAGAGCGTGGCTTACCCAAGGTGGCAATTGTGCAGGATGGTGCCTGCTGGGAACAAGCCTGTCGCTCTGCAGCTCCCCAGCTGCCCCCGTGACAGGTGATCCCCCTCTGCTGCGGTCCACGTCCTTCCCAGCCAGCCTCTCCCATTTGCAGCGTCCGAGAGCCTCCCCCTGTCAGAGCACTGCATGACTCCGTGGCCTCTGCATAGCCACTTTCCTGCCTTCGGAGTCCAGTGAAGCAGCCCCTGTTGGTCCAGAGATTGGACAAATGCAGTGGCTCAGCCAGGATGTGTGAGGACAGACATGAGCAAGCTACACTGCCCACAGCAGGGAGGGGACACCGAGTAGCCATGCAGGGCTTGGACAGGAAGTGTGCATGGTCAGGGACAGCGAGGGAAGAGAGGAAGAGAGTAGTGTCACCTGCCAGAGAGGGTCAGGGGGGCAGTGGGCCAGGAGAGTTCTGTCTTGATCTCAGGACCCCTGGGTAGTGCAGGTAAGCTCATGAATGAGCTGATGCTTGGTAGGGGGTGGCGGGCTTGCCCCAATAGGAAGTGGTCTAGGACCAGGCATAACACTTTGATACCATGAGACCATGTCTCAGAATCCCGTCTCCAGTGATTTCAAATACTGACACTTGGGGGTTGCAGCAATAGCACAGCGGGGAGAGCATTTGCCTTGCATGCAGCCAACCTGGGTTCGATTCCCAGCATCCCGTATATTCCCCGAGCACCTCCAGGAGTAATTCCTGAGTGCAGAGCCAGGAGTAACTCCTATTCATTGTTGGGTGTGTCCCAAAAAGAAAAAAAGACTCAAATACTGACACAGGAGATATTTGTCAGACACTGGCTTCACCAGGGTGAAGGGGTGCAATGCTGTTTTATATATATCTCAAAGTCAGAGAGAAAAAAGCCCAAGTTAAGAAGAGTAACTGTCACACACAGATGGGATCCCCTCTGAGCAGATGACAGGGGCAAGAAATGCCCCCGTGTGGAGGGTGGCCGGAGAGTGTGCTCTGACCTCAACACCGAGCCCCAGACCCAGGGAGTCGGGTGCTTGCCCCCATGAAGCTTTGCTCCCTGCAGTCACACAATCAACGAGTCCCCAAAGAACCTCTGGCCAAGAACCTGGTGTCCTGGGCCCTCAGAGGTGGGCGGAAGTGGTCTGATGGTCTCTTGCTTCACATCAGGCTGGCTGAGGATCTGAATGCCTGGGAGCCAGCCTGAATTTCAAAGGTCCAAAGTGAACATCCTGAAAGCAGGGAGAAAGACAAACCCCCATGTCCCGTGCTCTGCCCCAGAGGGGGCTGCTGGTGCCTGTTGCTGCGGGGTGCTCCTGCCCTTCATGGGACCTGGTGCATGGGCTGGCAGAGACGCTGCAGGTAACAAAGACCTCTCCAGCCTGGTGAACAGATGCTGACCCCACCCCCACCCCCCAGCCAGTGGGTTTTCCAAGGAGTGGGAACCACAGGTGAGCAGCTTAGGGCAGACATGATGTGACAATCAAAGTCAAGTGCAGGAGAGTCTGATGCTGCTGCTTCAGGGAGACGAAAAGAGCATTTACTTCAGGGAACAAAATAACCACGCACAGCCACGGGGCAATGGGTGGGAGCCCAGGTCCTGGGGCAGCCCTGGTGTGGCTGAAGCCAGCCCCCTGGTCAGTGCCCATCTCAGCACAGTCTCCTTCCTGTGGTGACGTCATCCTCCCTGTTTGTACCCAGCGGCTGGGAACTGTTTGACATTTCAGCATCTTATCAACCGGCCTGTCTCTGTGTTACGGGTTCCCACAGAAAAACTGAGGTAAGCTGAGAGATGCCCTCAGTTCTCTCAGGGAAACCAGAGGATTGATTCCCAAGGTCAGTGAGCCCCATTGACCTTGGGAATCCCAAAGAGGCTGAGGAAAGGCCATCTGGATCATGTGCCCATGGACACAGGCCGTGCAGGCGGGTGGCTGGGTGTGAGGATTCCTCTAGTCTGGAGGGCAGCCAGCCGGGCATCGAAGCCCTGTCGAGTGCCCATCCAGTGGAGGCCAGGTCCAGCCTCAGCACTAACAATTCCTCAGGCACAAACACGGGGCATCCTGGGGAAGGTGGAGGCAGACGCAGCCCAGCAGGGAGGGGGGGGCAGATCAGCAACCCCCCCCCCCCAGGTGATGAGGAAGGCAGCTCACAGCCCATCACAGATCAGCTGGCTCAACTCCCACCTGCTCCGTGACCTCTGGAGACATCTGGAAAGGAAACGTCTCTCTCCTTGGGCTGAGACTGTGTCGTGGCAATTCTGTAACTGAACATGAGGCCCAGTACTGGGCGAACATGGGGAGCCGAGACAAGAGTTCTGTGGACCAGGCACTGATGGTTCTCTGGCCTCTGTAGAAGTGACAGATAAAGACCAGACAAGCCCTGAATTCAAGGCTGAGAGACTCCGTCATTTGGGCCAACGCACCTGGGAAAGGGCATGGCCAGTGATGAAAATGGGGGGTCTACCTGAAAGGTAGAAAGCAAGAGAAGTGAATTCTGATTGAGATGGGTGAGGAGTGCCACTGTGAGCACTGTCTCAGGGAGTGTCCCCACCACCAGCGTCACCCACACCTGTACCTCCCAGGTCCTTGTGGAGAAGGTGCCCAGGAGAATTCACAGAGAGTCGCAACCTGGAACTATTCGGTGCAGAGTAGATGAGGGAGAGTTTGACCCCTGACTTCCTGTCACGGCACTCTCAGACATTGTGCTAAGGTGTGGAGGACAGCACCAGGCGTCCATGGACCCCATAGTTTCAGAAGAGCCAGTTATGGCCCATCACCTCCAGTTCACCTTCACCTTAGACCTACTTCACTCCCTAAACTCTTCAGCATGAATCTCTGCAGGGACTTTTTAAAAGATATTATAACCAGGTCATTGTCACACTCAACAAATCCAGATTAGTTCGTGAACATCACTTGGATTCCCAATTCGTACCCACCCATTTTTCTCTGGGGTGTCCTGTTATACTTGGTTTACTCAAACCTTCTTTTGTTTTTTGGGTCCTCACTCAGAAGTGCTCAGTACAGTGGTGCTCAATGCTTAATCCTGGCTCTGTGTTCAGGGATCATCCCTAGAGGACCTGAGGGACCATATGGGATGCTGGGGGTTGAACCCAGGTTGGCCCTGTGCAAGGCAAAGCGCCCTCCCTGCTGTACTACTGCCACAGCCAGATTTCTCAAATCTTGTTTTTAATTTTTTTCATTTTATTAGGTGGTTCACAATATTTGATTACAGTTAATATTCAAAGACCAATCCCACCACCATTACACCTTCCCACCACCAAATTTGGGATGATTCCATTCCAAGCCCCAATCCCTGTCCCAAAGCAAAACCAAAATGATATATTTTGTATTGTCAATTATGGAAAACTGCTGAAAATGCTACAAAAAATTATACATAGAGGAGACAGTGTGAAGATTGTTCTATTTTGGCAGGGGCCATTAAGACATTCTTTAGAATATCACTAACTTGTTGCTAAAGATTGAGTGATATGAGCTTTCATATATATATCACGGTCACGGTCCTCCCATTGTTCATCGATTTGCTCGAGCGAGCCCAGTAATGTCTCCTTCATGAGACCTGTTGTTACTGTGTTTGGCATATCGAATACGTCATGTGTTGCTTGCCAGGTTTGCCGTGCGGGCGAGATACTCTCGGTAGCTTGCCGGGCTCTCCGAGAGGG
>JAOXYA010011111.1:0-27360 GCA_028565675.1 Sorex palustris | reverse complement strand
CTTGTTGTTACTGTGTTTGGCATATCAAGTACGTCACGGGTAGCTTGCCAGGCTCTGCCATGCGGGCAAGATACTCTCGGTAGCTTGCCGGGCTCTCCAAGAGGGGCAGAGGAATCGAACTTGGGTCAGCCATATTGGCCGCGTGCAAGGCAAATGCCCTACCGCTGTGCTATCACTCAAGCCCATCTCCTAAGGCTATAATTAATAATGCACATGTGATTATTTTCATTTATGTTTTTTGAGTATAACTACCTAAAAGTGTTGAAATGCATTGCATCCTACGTATGTTTACAGAAATACAGTGGCTATAAAGCAGATCATCTCCATTTCCTAGACTCTGTAGTCAGGATTACAGATTTGATAAAGGTTCAGCTAATTTAAATATATTATGGCACTTATTAAAGTTCTTTTTAAGAGAGAAAAAGCATGGGATGGGGGGGTACTTAATAAAGTAACAAGAAGAAGTTGCATTATCAGAAATGCAGACACTGGGGAAAAAGAAATTGTGTAGTGGGTAGGGCATTTGCCTTGCCTGCAGCTGGCCTAGATCACTGGCATCTCATGTGGTCCCCTGAGCCTACCAGGAGTGATTCCTGAACACAGATCCAGAAATTACCCCTGAGTACTACCAGATGTGACTCCAAAATAAATAGACAAAAAATGCAGAATCCTATTATATATACCATTGAACTACTTTTTTTATTGTAAAAAGTTCTATAAGTCTTAACAATTATGAAATTATTTAAAATTTCTCATATTCCTGCCAATTAATTTCTTTTAATCCTAGGATACTCCATAGGTCTTCATTATTTATTTATGTTTTCTACTTATCAGAATAATTAATCATCTGAATATTCAAGATAATCAGTTATTTGTTAAACTAGTGATTGACAGAGACTGACATAATTAGATCAGATGTGGTGGAAGTGTCTTTGCCATGAAGAACCAGTAGTTGAGTGTTATGAGAAAGCAATATTTTCATGGTTATTTTTTGCTTTTTTTCAGATATTTTAAGATGGAGAAATGAAGTATCAGTCTTTAATTTCAATTTCTGTTAATATTGACACAGAGATTAAAGTTGGCTATTTCATTTACAAATTAGACTTTCCGTTAAAAAGTTTATTTAGCACTTTTGTTTCTGCTTGCTGCCTGGAACTAGAATTTTTCTACTCACTTTTATGTGAATCCTCACAAGAAATATTCCTATACTTTGTTTGTTTTTTGTTTCGGGAACACTTGGCAATGCTCAAGTCTTACTACTGGCTCTGCACTCAGAGATCACTCCTGGTGGGACTCATATGGGGTGCTGGTTATTGAACTTGGGTCTACTGTGTATAAAACAAACACCATACCTTTTAAATATGTAAAGGGAAAAAATATATCAAAGACCCAGTTTTGATATACTTTTAAAATGAAATATGTGTATATATTTGGAATAATACTTAGCAATTATTTTACTAAGTATTTTTTTTGGCATGTGGTGAAGTGAGGCTCCCAGAAAGTGCTCAGGGGGCATTGGGGACCTATCCCAGCAATACTCAGCAAACTTTTTTGGCAGTTTAGTGCTAAGGGTTTAGGATATGATGCTGTTAGAACACTCCCTAAGTACTACCAGGGTGACTCCAGGGTCTCCAGGGCTATACCTGGTGATACTTGGGTTCTCAGGTGGTATGCAGTATCAGGGATCAAATCTGGGGTAAGCAAGTGCTAGTCATGCACCCTAACTATATTAATATCTCCCTGTTCCTACCAAGTGTGGGTCTTTTTTTTTGTGTTTTTGATCTGAGTCCCTTTATAAGGATCATCTTTTTTATATCTGTCCCAAGGCTGTCTTCATTTTATGTTTTGAATAATTTGTCTACCACAGTTTATTTTGCTTAAAGATCAAGCAAAATAAACTTGATCTTACTAATTTTTTTTTACTTAAAAAATTAATCAGACACATCTTAGTGCCATATTAGTAAGTCACATGGTATTTCCAGCTGCCAAAGCTGCTGACCAAAGGTCAGTGTTTTGAAGAGAAGGAAAAGGAAATTGACGTATCTATTTCCTTCATCATAGATTAAAAATATTCTGAGATAAAGGCTAACAATGCCTCTGAAGCTTGTTATCAATATTGGGAATTGAATCACTGAGTTCTAGCTGGGATTATGTATGCATATATACATGTGTATATATATGTCTGTGTATACACACATACTTGATATAATCAATATTTTTATAACGTTTCCCTTCCCTTAGTTGTTGCATGACCTGAAGTTGCATACATTTGGTTGCAGTGTTCACATACTTGGTAATGGTTCTTACTAGGGAAGGATGTCACATGCTTTTTTTTTCCCTCTGAGGTTGTATATCTTGTTTTTTTTATTTATTTGATTTTTTTATTAGTGAGACACCATGAGGTACAGTTGTAGACTTAAAAACGTTCATGTTTGGGTTTCAGTTATATAATGATCAAGTACCCATCCCTCCACCAGTGCCCATTCTCCACCACCACCAGTCCCAGCGTCCCTCCCACCCCCCATCCCCCCTTCCCACCCCGCCTCTGTGGCAGGGCATTCCTTTTTGTTCTCTCTCCTCCGTCCACCATCATGAGTGGCCCTCAGCAGCCAGTGTAGACGGCCCGGTGCAGGCTGGCACTGTGGGGGCTGGGGTCCAGTGCCAGCCCGCCTGGCCCCGCGTTGTCCCGTCTGCTGCCCAGGCCCCCAGGCTCCACGACCACGGACCATGAGCCCAGCCCTGCCCCTGGCCTGGCCTTCCTCTCGCGGTGGCCGCCCCAGTGCTTCCTTGTTCCCGTTTCCTGCTTCCCCTGTCCTCAGACGTGTCCCACGCGGCCTTTGAGAGCCTCTACCTGCAGGGGCAGGGGCAGCCTCCGGGGCAGGGAACAGCAGCTGTGCCTGGCTCTGGGGAGGGAGGAAGGGGCCTCTGCCCTCGGGCCAACCTCAGGCCTGCCTGGGACCCAGCGCTGAGTCCCTTCCCAGCGGCCGCTGCCAGCGCCTTAGTTCCGGGGCTCCCGCCTGTGTCTGGCCATGGAGGCGCTGGGATGGTGCACAGGGGGCGTAGGTAGACTGCCCACCCCGCTCCAGTGCACAGCGTCTGTGGGATTCTGGACCCCCTTGGCCGCGCCACAGAGGAAGGGTGTCAGGGAGGGCCTGACCAGCAGGGAGGGCGTCTTGGCCCACACAGCAGCTGCACGTGCCGGTTTCGAGGAGGAATGCAGATTTGTTTCTCCTGTGTGTTTTGTTTGTTGGGGAGCAGGGGGTACATCTGGCTGTGCTCAGGGGTGACTTCCAGCCCAGTGCTCCTGAGCACTGAGCTCAGCTCACTCCCGGCTCTGTGCTCAAAGATCACTCTCATCTCAGTGCTCAAGGCTCACTCCTGTGTGTGCTCAGGGCTCACTCCCGTCTCTGTTCAGAGGCCACTCTTATCTCTGTGCTCAGGGCTCACTCCTGACGGGGCTGGGGGACTCTCCGTGGTCAGCTGTGAGCTGGACACGGCTGTGTGCAAGAAAAGCTCTTTGACCCCTGCACGACCTGGTCTATTCCCTTTGCTTTATTTCCCCTGTAGTTTGGACCCCAGTCAGCACCCCATAAATGGCTTTGATTCGCTGGCGTGTTCTCCCGGTGGACTTGATGTTCACGGCTGTTGTAGATCTGCAGCAAAATCAAGAGGTGGTGTGGAGAGTCCTCCTCTGCCCTGGGTTGTATCTTCCCGTGTTACCTCTTGGTGACCAGGGAGCGCTGGTCTCCGCCGGGGCACCAGTATTGGTGCATCATTATGAACAAAAGGCCGTGCTTGATCCGTTCTCCCGTTTCAGTGCCCATTTTCTGCCTCCGGACCCCAGCCAGGATACCGCGGGATATTAAGTTTCCGTGCCTGTAGCTGATTTTGAGCTGGGAGGAGACAGTTTGTTCCAGCCCCCCAGGACCTTCCTGTCCCTCTCCTGGGGCTCCCTGTCCACGGCGCCTTGGTGACCACAGTGGTGTCTTGGGTTAGTTTAGCGCCTTCTCGCTCTCAGCAGGGCACTGCACACTTGCCGCTGCAGAGCTGCCCTCTCACGGGCCGCCACGGGCTGGACGGTCCGAGCGAGGGGGGAAGGGGCGTCGCTCGACACCTTCAGACTTGGATTCTCTGTGGGATCCCTGTGCTTGAGTTCCCTCGGCCTTTGCGTTTCCCAGGTTGGAGATTGCAGCCCTCAACCGGGCCGACTCAGAGCTGGAGGCGTGTCGGACGCGAATCAGCAAAGATATCATCGTCCTGCTGCTGAGGACCCTCCGGAGCCGCGGCCACGTGCCCCCGCAAGCGGAGAGGAGGATGGGCATCGCCCTCCAGGAGCAGTTCCTGCTGCTAGAGAAGGAGATTCAGGAGGAGTATGACAGGAAGATGGTGGCCTTGGCCGCGGAGAGCGACTTGGAGAGCAGAAAGAAGACAGACCACCAGTACCAGAGGGAGATGGCGGCCATGGAGGAGGCTGAGGAGGCGCTGAAGCACGCCAGTGAGCGGGTAGGAGGCCCTCGCCCGCTGCCACTGTCCGCCGGGCCCGCTAGCCACCTCCCTCTGTCCAGCCTCTCTGCGTCTATTCATACCCGTCCATTCATCCGTCTACCCATCTGTCTATCCATCTGCTCGTCTGTCCATCCATCCACCTATACATCCATCCATCCGTCTGTCCATCCATCCATCTACCCGTCTATCCATCTATCTGTCTATCCCTCCGTCTGTCTGTCCATCTATCTGTCCGTCCATATGTCTGTCCACCCACCGACCCATGCATCCATCCATCACCCTCTTATCTGTCCATACACTCACCTGCCCACCCACCAATCCATCCATCCCTCTGCCTGTCCGTCCACCCAGTCGTCCATCCATCCATCACCCACACCATCTGTCCCTCTCTTCACACACTTCCCAGCCTTACTCGTGCGTGCGTCCATCCACCCAGCACCCGCCAGAACATGCGACTATCTGTCCATCCACTCACCTGCCCATTCACCCTCCTGCCAATTCATCTACCGTCCAACACTCTCATTGGTTCATCTGCGTAGCCGTCCGTCCCATTTGTCCGAATTCTTTCAGAAAACCAACTCTCTGGCTTTCTAGTGGGCAGCGAGGGTGCTGGGAAAAAACTGAGAGGTGTTCTGGTAAACCAGAGCCAGAGTCCCGTCTGCTGGCTTCTCTGATCTGGTCCATCGGGGAGGGTGGCTTTTCAGTTTTTAGGGGATGGTACAAAAACCAAAACAAACCAACAAACCAAAACTAAGAGAAAGCGGATGTGTGACAGAGGCCTGAGTAACCTGCTGAGACTGTCTGTGTTTTTATAGAAAAATAAGCCAACTCCAGCTGCAAAACCTAAAAAGAAAGAAAGAGCGGGAAGACCCGTCCAGCCCCGCCCCTCCTGCATGCCGGCTGCCGTGTCTGTGTGCCCGGTGTTAGGTGTTGCTGTGCCCACCTGACCTGCAGCCCCACCCACTGCCCTCGCCCTGCCCTCCTGCACCTCTCAGCCTCTGCCAGTCCTTTCCTTTGTCACAGGGAGCCGAGGCAGTTGACGAGACAGTCCCTCGGGCTTGTGTTCTTGACCTTCACTGCGGAAACGCCTCCAGGCGTTCCCTGGTGCACCCCCAGGAGCCAGTGCTGTGGTCTGTGCGGGTCAGGGTTCCCATCAAGTCCATGGGCCCCTTCTGGGGTGGGGCCAACCTGGGACCCGTGCCGCGTGCTCCGAGGCCCCGTGTGTGTCTGCCTCGGCCTCACGCGGCCTCTCCTGCCCGCCCGCAGTCGGCAGCAGAGTGCGGCAGTCTCCTGCGGAGCCTGCACGGCCTGGAGCAGGAGCAGCTGAGGCAGGCGCTGGCGCTGAGGCAGCAGGAGGACTTCGCCCGGGCGCGCCGGCAGCTGGCCATCCTGCAGAGGAGCGAGCTGCACAGCATCTTTTTTGCCCAGATTCGAAGCGCCCTGGGCACCGGGGAGCTGCGGCCAGAGCTGGCGGAGGCGCTGCTGCAGGACTACGCGCAGAGCCAGGTGACGCCTCCCACGGGGCGCATGCTGGCACCCCTGCACCCGCCCCTGTGCTGCCCCCGCCCTGCTGCTCACGCCGAGCTGCTCCGGGGCTCGTCCTGCAGCCCGAGAGCTATGTGGGCTCAATGAATCGAAAGGCCTGACAGCCAGAGCCTCAGTTTCCCCTCCTGCAAAGTGGGGCTGGGTGGGGGCAATCAGGACCCCACTCCACAGGCTTCTTCATCATGAAGGCCGTGGAAAGGGCATCTGTGCCACACACACCATGCACACAGGGCCCTGGTAGACACGCACTCAAGTGTTGTGTGGCAGGCCAGCTGGGGTCTGTCTGCGTGTAAGCTGGAGTGTGAGTGGGACTCATCCAGACAGAAAAAAAATACCTCTGAATGGCCATAAAAATGGTCTGTGAGGCTGTGAGTGTTGCTGTAGGGTTCCTTAGCCTCAGTTTCCCCACTGGGGCTTTAAGGTACGTTATTAAAGCAAGACTGACCTATTTCCCCAGAGGTCTGTGCGTGCAGACCCCTGGGCATCACGGTGCTGTTCAGTGGGTTCCCTGCTGGCTTCTGGAGTGGCCCGAGTGACCCTCCGTGCCAGGGCTGTCCTTCTGTGAGGGAGCGTGGTGCTGGGTTCGTGGGCCTTAGGGCCACACTGATTCAGAGCATGGGACCTCCAGCCAGCCCGGGAGGGTGTCTCCCTTTGTGCTGGGCTGGCTCTGGGGGCGCGTGCTTGCTGCTCTTCCTGTCCGTGTTCCTGGCATCAGGCTCCAGCGTTCGGGGGCCCCTTGGGGGGGTGCCTCACTTCTGGTGCCCGGGTGAAGGATGTTCGAATGAATGAATGACGAGGGGCGGACTCTACATGCTGCTTTTTGGGCAGCGGCGTGTGTGGTCCTACTGGACTCCCACCTCGAGCCCTGGTTTCTGGGGGTCTGTCGTCTTCCTCGTCTTTGTCAGGGGAAGGGGTGGTCGGCGTCCTGGGCTCAAGTTCCCGTGGGTCAACTTCAGAAGGCCCCTTCGGGGATGACCGTCCCGCTGTGACCCAGCCGCTCTCGCCGCTCCTGGCAGGAGGATGTCGAGGAGCTGATGGACTTCCTCCAGGCGAGGAAGCGATGGCACCTGAGCAAGCGCTTTGCCCACCGGGAGTACCTGGTGCGCAGCATGCAGGCCACCGAAAGCCGTGTGCAGGGCCTGCTGCGGGTGGCCGCCGCCCAGCTCAGCCTCCTCATCCAGAAGCACGAGAGGTGAGTCCCCAGCCGGCCGAGTCCGCTCTGCCCAGCCGCCATCCTGCCTCTGCGCCTGGAGGTGTGCGCTTGGCTGCTGCTATTTAGGGGTCACGCCCCCTAGTGCTTGGGGTCACATGACAGGGCTCAGGAGACCCGAGGGGTGCCAGGGAGGACTGGTTGTGAGTCAGCTGCACGCACAGCAGCACCTTCCTGCTGGACTCTCCAGCCTCCTGACCTCCGTCTGGAGGATCCTCCGGTTGCCAGAGGTGCAGCCTCGTGGGAGTGTCGGGAGCTGCTCCCTGAGCCCCAGAACCACACGCGGACGCTGGCCTTAGCTGAGTGGACCCCAGGGGAATCTTGCTGATGCTCAGCCCAGTGTCCCCGCCCGCAGGGTCCCCGGGGACCACCCCGAGGCCGGCACCTCTGAGGCAGCCACAAGATGTTGCAGCTTTGCTTCGAAACAGCTCCAGGTTGAAGGGGGGTGCGGGGGACGGACAGGGAATTAAGACTGGTGCCTGGCACAGCACATAGCTGACGGCCCAGGGCGTCGCTCAGGTGTGTGCTTGGTTAAGACAGACAGAAGCTTGGAGACCTTAAAGGTGTGACTGGGCCATCCAGGGGTGATGTTTTCAGAGTTGCTATGGAACTTGGCCAACTGCACTTTGTTTTAGGAGGATTCTGCAAGGTGCAAGTGATGCGATAAGGCACTCCCCAGAGGTGCTAATAGATCTGCCTGCGCTGAGTCATTTTCACGCCTGTGGAGAGGCAGTGCAGTGGGTGGACACTGGGGCCTTTTGCCTCTTTAAATCCTGCTTGGAATGGCCACACAGATGTGCATGTTTGTCCTCAGACACCTCCCTGCCATCCTGTCATTCACTTACGCACCTTCCCTGGGGAATCCACCCAGTGCTCACCTCACAGCCAACCCAGCTGGAGAGTGGCCAGCCCGGGAGGTGCCCGGGGGTGGAGGCCGCCAGGAGCCGTCATGGGGTCGGGGAAGAGGGTTGGGGTGTCGGCGCACACGGTTGACCCTGGAAGGCCAGTGGTGAAATCCAGTTTCCCTCTGGCCCTGGACACCCGTGGGGACGTCAGCCCCCTCTAAGAGCAGGAGGACGTGAGCCAGAGGTCCCCGCTCAGCAGCAGGGCAGGGCAAAGGGGCTGCATTCCTCCTGCCTCTGACTTCTCTTCTGTTGGGGCCAAGCCAGGCTGAGTGGCGCCACCGCCTCGGAAATGAGCGTTGGCCAGACCCATGAGCCTGCTCCCCACCAGGTGCTCATCTCGCCCCGAACAGACCCGGTCTTTTCCTCTGGGCCTGGCCCCGGAGCTTGGCCCACCCCGAGTGGGCCCTGCCCTCCCCCTTGGACTCTGCTTTTCCCGTCCACGTCCCGTCTCTGCCTAGTGACGCCCTTTGCTGTCGTCCTGCCCGGCTCGGTGCATCCCTGTGCTCCTGCCCACTGGCCCCTCTTCCTCCTGTGTGCGGCCGTGCCCGGGCTGCTGGCTCTGCTCCTCCGGCTCGGGCTGGCTGCTTGCTGGAGTCAGCACAGACGTGCTCCGTCTCCCCCCAGAGCCGGGTACCTTGATGAAGAGCAGACGGAGGCGCTGCTGGAGCGGGTCCACACCGAGGTCTTCTCGGTGACGCAGAAGCTGGACAATGACCTGAAGCAGGAGAGGAAGAAGCTTCGCCAGAAGCTGATAATCAGAAGTCGGCGTGAGACACTGCAGAAGGCAAGTGCCCTGATCCCTGCGGAGCACCCTCGGGCCCGGCGCCGCGCCTGGCGTCACACTGCGATGGGCCGAGGGCCGTCGGTTAGCTGGGAATGGCTTTTGGAGTGTGGGTGGGGGATCTCTCCTTCTTTCCAGAGTTGGAGGGCCAGAGCAGGCGTGGTTTGGGGGTGTCAGGGCTTACTCCTGGCTCTGTGCTGGTGGGGCTGGGAGCCCAGCGGGATGCTGGGGATGGAGCGAGGGTGTCCGCCCACCGTGCCCTCTCTCCATCTTCCTCTTTTTACTTACCTTTCGTGGATCTCGGGATTTCCCCCTCCTGATCATGACTTTTTCGGGAGCGCAGTGGGGGCAAAGATTTGTTGCAGTGAGCTCTTGCCCCAGAGCCTTATCCCCTGGAAGTAGGAAGCCCCTCACCAGGCCACACTGCTCTTCTGAGTTGCCATAGGTCCCATGATCAGATCCCATGGAGTTCATGACCAGACCCCATGATCAGATCATTATGATTGGACCTGGTGCCAGGAGTAGATCCCACGATTGGATCCGGTGGAGCTCGTGATTAGATCCCGTGAGTGGATCCCACGGAGCCCATGATCAGATCCCTTGGGGCTCAGAATCAGATCCAGGAGTGGATCTGGTGGAGCTCAGGATTGGATCCCGTGACCAGATTCCGTGGAGCTCATGATTAGATCCTCTGGTCAGATCAGTGTCCCCCGAGAGCATGGAGTGAGGATGCGGCTCTTGTGCGTGTCACAGCCTGTCGGTGGAGACGGTTCAGCTCCCTGAGCGGAGAGCGGCCCCTCCAGTGGCAGCGTCTCCTGCAGGAGCATGTTCTCAAGCGCGTGACTGCTGCGGGGAGGGTTTCCGACACGCGGTGGTTCCGGCCGCGTGTGTGCCGTGCCCCCGCCCGGGTCCTTCAGAGGCCTGCTGCGAGCGTGGCCTCTCCGCTCCCGTCCCTCCAGCACAGGGAGCAGCGGAAGGAGCAGCTGGCCCTCGGCGAGGCCTTCCGGGCGGCGGAGGACGTGGGCCAGTACCTGGAGCAGTGGCGGGGCCTGCTGGCGGACCATGGCGCGGCCCTGGAGGAGCTGCAGGAGCGCCTGGACCAGGCGGCGCTGGACGAGCTGCGGGCGCTGACGCTGGCGCGGGCGGAGAGGGCCGCCGAGGAGCTGCGGCGCCTGCAGAGCTCGGGGATGGCCCAGGAGCTGCTCAAGCGCAACGCGCCCTGGCCGTTCCTGCAGCAGATGCTGGAGGAGCACCACCAGGAGATGGCCGCCCAGGCCGAGCGGCTGCAGGCCGGGGAGCGTGGCAGGGGCCAGGAGGGCGTCCAGGGCGTGAGGCAGAGGCTGAAGGACGACGCGCTGGAGGCCGCTGTGCAGGAGCAGGCCGAGCTGAGGCACTGGGAGCAGCTGGTCTTCGCGTGAGTGGCCGCGGGCCGGCCTGGCCTTCACGCGCGGGACCACGTAGCTTAGCCTGGCAGAGTTGGGCACATCAGCCTGGAAGGCCCAGTTCTGGTTCCACGGGAGGGCTTCCCAGATGAGCCCCCGCCCCCACCGGCCCCTGGGAGCTGGCCTGGCCACCTGCTGCTGCGGACACTCTGGATCCAGCGGCGCCCGGGAGCCTGTCTGCGCAGCTGGGAGGGGCAAGACGCCCCTGTGCTCGCCCGCAGGGAACCTTAGAGAACGATGGAGAAACAGGTGGTGCCAGGGCCTGCCCCTGGTGCCTGCCTCCTGGGCCCCGAGGCCGGGCTGCCTGAGGCTTAGGACAAATGTGGGTCCTTGCACGTGACTAACATTTTGGGGTGTCATGTTAGGCCTCCCCCAGCTGTGCTCGGGGCTTCCTTGTGGCTCTGTGCATAGGGATCGCTCTTGGTGGGGGTTGGGGGAATCTGACTCGGTCAGGCCTGGGGGAGGCCCTCACCACACTGGGCTTCCTCTCCGGCCCCTTCTCGGTCACACTTGCAGTGATGCTCTTCCCCCCCCCCCCCCCCAGCTGCACTCACTCCTGGGGCCCGGAGCCATGCCACACCCTTTCGGGGGCTCGTGCTTCAACTTCAGGGGTCATGTTCTCGCCCCCCCCCCCAGCCTGGGACAGGCTTCCTCGAATACAGCCGCTGGTCATAGGCCTCACCCCAGCGCCAGGACCCCCAGTTCTCAGTCCCGCAGACCCCAGGGGCCAGCTGCCAGCACACAGCACCTGTGGGCTCAACTCCCCCCACCCCCATGCCCCGTGTCCTGGGGCCGGGCGGTCCCCGCCCTGAGCTCTCCTGGCCCTGTTCTGCTCCCATCCCGCCATCCCCCGCCCTCCGCCCATGTCGCGGGCCAGGCTCCGCCCCGAGCTCTCCCGGCCTGCTCTGCCAGGTGCCCACTGGCCTCTGCTCTCCCCGCAGGCAGCTCTGCGCCTCTTGCTTCTCACTGTCGCAGGAGGAGCTGCTGGGCATGCGGCGTGAGGCGCAGGGCTACTTCGCACAGATGGACCGCAGCCTGGCCCTCCCCAGGATCCGCGCCCGTGTCCTGCAGCGGCGCTTCCTGGCCGCCTGGCGGGACGCAGAGGCCCTGAAGCTGGACCAGGCCCTGGCCGCCCCGGAGCTGCAGGTTGGTGGCTCCGGGTGGCACAGGTGGGCGTCACGCCCTGCTGGGAGGTGACCCCAGGTGCTGGCGAGAGACTGGCGGCGTGGGGCGGGCACCAGGCCCGGGAGACGGCCGAGTGGGGTCTTCTGCCTCTGCGAAGCCCAGACTGCCCACCAGAACCCTCACAGGACCTGGGCACTGATACCCCTTCCCCCAGCCAGCTGAGCTCCTCACACTCAGTGCCAGGGCCAGGGAGGGGCCGCAGGGAGGGGCTGGGGCCCTCATGAGCCTTCCCCACTCCCAGCACCCAGCCAAGGCCAAGAAGTCCCGCTCCAAGAACAAGAGCAAGGCCGACCTACTGAAGAGGCGCCTGGAGGACAAGGTCCGGCTCTCCGAGGAGCAGCCCCCCGACGACCTGCAGGAGAAGGTCAGCCACAGCCTGGCGCCCTTTGTTCAGACGGGGGCCTGAGGGATAGGCAGGAGAGCGGGTGCAGGATCGTGCACGATCGAGGGGACAGCCAGAGGGAGAGTTGAATCGGGATGGGGCAGAGGCAGAGGGGAGTCAGGGTGAGTCAGAGGCAGGGGTGAGTGGGGTGGGTCAGTGGTAGGATTGGTGACAGCCAGTGTCAGGCCAGGCCAGGGTGAGCATTAGCTTTCCTACTTGCTTTCTGTCTTCTTTCTGGTTTCTGTTCTGTATTTTGGTGGGTGAGTGGGCAGTCCACAGAGTGTGGACGGCCCCAGGGCTGCTGCAGGGATACTCGGCTCATTGGACCAGACCCCTCGATGCTGGGTCCAGAGATGGGTGCTGTTTAGGCCAGTAGTCGGAGTACCAGGGCCAGTTGGGGGCCCAGGCCACTGCCAGGATCACAAGGGGGCCACACAAGGCAGTGTCTCCCACTGGAGTGGGCCCTGCATCACTGGCTGGTCTGGACACTGTCACTGATGCTCCTCTGGGTGACACTGGGTGAAGCATCCAGCCCTCCTGGAGGGCGCGTCAGAGACTCCGCCCTCAGCTACAGGCAGGTGGGGAAACTGGTCCGGTGGGTTTGAATCTCCCATTTAAAACCAGAGTCTTTAGCCCACGTGTTGTTTTGCAAATGAATTTTATTACTTTGGGGTGCTTGAATATTTAATGAAGTCTGTCACTAATGCCTCTTAGATATGCAAATCTGCCTCCTTCCCAGGAGTTCTTTCAGACAAGGATGAAAGCCTTCTCCCCAGGGAGTTAGCCCAGGGAGCTCATCAAAGACAGGAAATGGGGCTCAGGAGGAGAATCTGGCATTTTTTCCCTCAAACTTCTTTGTCCACAGAACATGCAGGGAAACAAATTGTTTTTAAAGCACTACATTGCAGAAATATTCGTGCCTCTCGGCTGAGGTATAGATATGCCTGAATAAGCCAAGAGTTCCTGGCTTCTTGGAAGGAACATCCCACAGGGTTGACGCAGCCCTGGAGGGGCGGGGGAAGGCAGGGAAGCAGGGAAAGAGCCAGGAGGACCCCGCGGAAGCCGAGCACGAGCCTGGGTGCGGGGAGATAGTGCACCCGTCCAGCACTCGTCCCTGCAAGCAAGTGGCTTGGAAAGGAAGCAGGTGGGCTGGAGAGGCCCCGCAGGGCTAAGACGCCTTTGGGTGTTCACCCTGGCACCGCGCCTGGTCTCCCGAGAAGACAGAGCCAGGAAGACCCCCGAAGCCCCTCGGGCGTGGCCCCAAACCCCAACGCATTGGGATGAAAAGAAAGAAAGGAAGCTGCAGGAGGGAAGCCCTTGTTAGGGCACAGCCCAGACCGACCGGCACACCCACCCTCTGCAGGGCCGCCCACCCTGGCTCAGCCGTGGGGGATGGGGTGGGGGTGAGGTTGGTGGGCCCCCAGGGATGGCTTGTGTGAGGCGGGGAGGAGAGAGACCGCCGCTTCCTCCCTTTCCTCCTCTGCCTCCCCCGGGCCAGCCGGGAAGTTTAGGACGGCAAGAGTCAGTCCTAGGCCTTCCCCAGGGTTTCTTTGTCCTGTTTCGCAGAAAAGAATTTTAGGAGTAGAGGAGCAGTGACGTAAAAGTGGATTTTATTTGAGGGTTTAGCATGGGGAAGGAGGGAGAGAAAGTGAGAGAGAGAAACACACTCAAGAGAACATGGAACAGTGTATGGCTGAAACCCAATCATGAAGAGCTTTGTAATGATTCAATAAAAAGGTTTAAAAGAGAGAGGGACGAAGAGAGGAGAGGGAGGAAGACCGAGAGGGGAGAAAGAGAAAGAGGGAGAGGAGAGAGGGAGAGAGAGAGAGAGACAGACAGACAGAGGCCTCATCTCAAGAGGGGAGTTGCAGGCGGGTGGTACATGTGCTGGGCCACGTGGGCACAAGCAGCACTTGGGCTCGGCAGCATCTGCGCCCTTTCAGAGAGTTTCTCCAACCTGCCCCTGTGTGAGGCTTCTACCTAGGTGAGGTCCGTTGCTAGGGTGGTATCCAAGGGGGCTGAGTTGGGAATGGCCCCCCTTGAAATTCCTTTCCTGGCCCCTGTTTCTGCTCGGAGGGCCCAGCCTTCTCTGGACCTGTGGCTGGCGCCAGGTGAGGCCCTGTTGGCTTTCTTCCCTCCTAGGAATTCCACTGTCGTTGGGGCCCACCCTGTCTGCCTGCCTGCAGCAGGGGGGCTGCAGCTCCTTTGGTGGTGGGGCTGCCCCTCCTGGCCCTGCTCAGGACTGGATCGAGCCAGTGCTGTATTCAACTGCCCCTAGACCCCTGACCCCTGCCTCCTGCTCCCCTGCTCCAGGTCCGGGTGGAGCTGCGGGCCGAGAGGCTGCAGCAGCTGGAGGCCCAGGAGAGCTGCTTCGCCGAGTCGCTGGTGTCCCTGCAGTTCCAGAAGGTGGCATGGGCGGCCGGGACCCTGTGGGCCTGCAGCACCCTTCTGAGCATCCAGGGCCTGCTCCTGGAAGAACTGAGTGCGTCCGGCGCCCTGACTGCGGAGGCCTGCTCCAGAGTCCTGGACTCACACTGCCTGGTGAGTGTGGGCGCCCCCAGCCCCGTGCCCTGCCCTGGGTGTGAGCTGCTCCCGGGTCGGTTGACTTACTGGAGACAGAGGCAGATCCTCCAGCAAAAAAAGAGCAGTCGGCTGAGTTTGATGATAATCAGAAGGGCCTGCCGGAGTGGTGGTGAAGGGGTGAGCACTTGCCTGGGTGCGGCCAGCCTGGGTTCCATCCTTGGCAGCATCTTGGGTCCCCTGAGCCCCGCCTGGTCCCACCCAGCGGGCACCGGCCTGTAGCCCCTAACCCTGCGTCTCTGCATTTCTGTCTCAGTGTGCAGCTCTGTTCAGCAGAACCTGAGTCTCCTCTGCTCTGTCCTCCCCTACTGCCCCGCTGCCCACGGTGCCTCAGTCCAGACCCGCCCAGTTTGCCTGTTCTTACAGTCCGGCCTGAAAAATCAGCAGGGAGTGGCTGCCAGTTGGTTGGGTGGCCGGGGGAGGGGCTGTCCACAGCGGTTTTATTTTTCTGGTCCCTGGAGCCGGGCCCTGTGGCTTCTGGGGCTAAGTCCTTGGAGCACAGTGCCTGTCCCCGCTCCTCTTGAACACAACAGACCTGAAGATACCTCAGGGCCGAGAGGACACCTGGGGAAGGTGCTTCTGCACTTCCCCTGGTGACTCAGAGACCAGGCACAGGTAGCCTCCTCCGCCATGGAGCCGCCCATGCGTTCCCTCCATGACGGCAGTCCGACTGTGCGCCCGCTCTGCTCTCTGAATGTCCAGAGTGTGCTTGCCCTGTCTCCCTCACCCCCGAAGCCCAGGTGCCTACAAAGAACCCCAAGTTATCTGGTCGCTCAGATGCTTATTCCAATTGTCTCTGCTCTCCACACACACACACACACACACACACACACACACACACAGATATGAGGTGGTCATCTCCTATCTACCTAATTAGATAGAGACGCTTTGGGCAGCGGGTGGGCCATTCAGCAGGTGATCGGAGTAGCATCGGGCGGTGGGAGGGCGCTGGGGTGGGCGGGGCAGGGGGCGGGGCGGGGCAGGCGGTGTGCAGGGGTCCGGCTGAGGGACGAGCCTTCCCAGGCTCACGCTTTGGGCCACTGCCCGTATGTCTGCAGGAGCTGCAGGAGCTGGAGAAGAAGCTGGAGGACAAACTGGCACTCCAGGAGGCAGCCGGGCTGCAGCGGGCGCTGGCCAGTCAGCAGCAGTGGGCGGCGGAGGGGCCACGGCTCCTGCCGGGCTCTGCCGAGGAACCAGACTCCGAGAGGCAGGTGTCGGCCGCGCTGCAGCGAGCGCTGAGCCAGCGCCCCAAGCTCCTGAAGCAGCAGCAGCAGAGGTGGGTTCCGGAGCCCACCTGCGCCCGTCAAACCTGCTTCTCTTCTCGTTCTCCCCAACATCACTGAGTTTCATGGGGCAGCCTATTGTTAGGGGACAAGGCGGTTGGGTGGCACCCAGCTGTGCTCAGGGCCCCCACGTGGTACTGGGGGCCAAGGGAGGTGCCACCCAGGGTGGAGCCAGGCAAGACCTTGGTTTCGGCACGATCTCTCCAGTCCCTGAACACCCTATTCTAATCTTGGGGGGAGGGGGTGTCACACTGCACAGTGCTCAGCTCTTCCCCTTTGCGCCCGATCGATCCATAGCTCCGAGCACTAATTTCTATTTTAGAAGAGTAGTTATAGGGGCCAGGGTAGCGCGTTTGCCTTGTACTCAGCTGATCAGGGTCCATCCCCAGCATCCCATGTGGTCCCCTAGACTGCCAGGAATATTTCCTGAGCACTGCTGGGTGTGGCCCCTAGTGAGCGAATCAGAGGAAATTATGGTAAGAGTGCAGGAGGCCAGGATCCCCTCCCCCAGCCCTAGTCTCTCATCTGCGTTTCCTGCCTCTGTCCACACCTGTGCTGGCCTCCTGCGGCCACTCGTAGCCCCTGTTCTAGACTCAGCGCCGTGGCACCGTGGCCTTAGAGGCTCTCGCTCTTTGACTCAGCCGTGGGTCGTGGTGAGAGCATGGCTTTGCCCGGCACTGTAGCTTCTTACGTGAGTATATTGAGGGCAAAGACGAGCTGTGCACTGTACCCGGCGTGACGGAGTCTGACACCCGCCTGCAGGTGGGTGGGCTGTGGGCAGAGCCCCTGTCATGGACAGCCCTGCCCCTGCGAAACACACACGTGGCTGTCCTTGGACCTAGTCGGAGGGGCTGCGTCTCGGTGCTTGGAAGGAAGTGCTCTGAGAGCCTGGCTGGAGTTGGGGGGCTGTGGCCCCCTGATGCCCACCCCCTTCCCAGCAGACGTGCTGCAGGCACAGGCCCGCATTCTGGGTCTGCCAGTCAGATGCCAACTCTACTGGGGGATGGGCGGGCTCCCAGGGGACCCTGGGGGAGGCAGGGCCACCTGCTCTCTGGGAAGTGGTTCTGCCCAGCTCGCATCACAGGGTGCCAGGTGCGGGTCGTGCTGAGCAGGGTGGGCTGTGGACAGCTCACAGCTCCTACTCCTGGCCAGCCCGAGACAGTCGATCAGCGAATCTCCATTATTGGAAGAACGGGGTGGCGTCTGGGCCCCTTCCCATTGCAACTGGCCTCACATGAGCCTTGTCCTCCCTCCAGCCTGAGAGAGGAGCAGCAGGACTGGGTCATGCTCGAAGACTTGCTGGAGAAGATGGAGACGGATGCGGTGGCCAGCCTGTATGGCCAGGTGAGCGCTGTACGCGGTGGCCAGCCTGATGGCCAGGTGGGAGCCATCAGCTGTGCTCTGGACTCTTGGCCCCTGGCAAACCCTGTCCAGGTGTCACACACCAGAGGAACATAGCTGGGCAGGGCTGCTGAGACTCGGACCTTGCCGCAGCGTCTCCCATGGCCGTGGGTGTGGGGTCCAGCGGCCATGTGAATCTGCTGCCTCCGTGCATGTCTGCTGCCGACTCCGGGGGCTGAGACCGTGTAGGCCAGCCCGGTCACGACTCCATCCCCGGGCCCAGAGGTGTGAGGTGTCAGGTCCCCTCCGCTTACTCCGGACGCCGAGTTCTCTGTGTTGACCCTCTAGGAGCTGAGGCTGACGTCCTACCTGTCCAAGCTGAGCATGGTGCCCACAGGCACGCTGCACCGGCTGCTGACCCTAGCTCTGCCCACGGCCTTGCAGCCTGAGCTGCTGGCCGCGCTGGACTCCTTGGGCCAGAAGCATTCCGAGCACGCGATGGAGGGGGCCAGCGGGGAGCAGGCCGACACGGGCAGGCAGGGGTGAGTGGACTCTGCAAGGCAGCAGGCCTCAGTGAGCACTGCATCGTCCAGGGCAGGGGCATTGACTTCTCACCAGGGCTTCCTCAGTAAGTCAGAGGAGCTTGAGGGCGACCCTCCCATCTTTGTTTCTCTGAGGGATGTTTTACGCTGAATCTGAAGGGTGTTTATTTGTCAGGCCATAGAGATGGGCTGGAGCGATGGCACACCGGTAGGACCTTTGCCTTGCACGCAGCCAGTCTGGCCGAGCCAGGTTCGATTCCTCCGCCCCTCTCGGAGAGCCCGGCAAGCTACCGAGAGTATCTCGCCCACGTGGCAAAACCTGGCAAGTTACCCACGACATATTTGATATGTCAAACACAGTCACAACAAGTCTCAAAATGGAGACGTTACTGGGTCCGCTCGAGCAAATCGATGAACAACAGGAGGACAGAGGTGGCATATGCGCATGGACAAGTGAAAACTGTTTCCCCGATACTGGGGGTCCCTTCTGCTAATCCAAGCCCAGGGAGGGCAGGGTCCCCAGTGGCGCTGGGTGGAGGAAGTGCCCGGAGATTTGATTGTCTTGAGTTTCCCCTTCTGGGGAGGGGGCACACCAGCTTACTCCTAACTCTTGCTCTGGGAGTGGCCGTTTGCAGGACAAGTTCCCTCCCTGTACTCCGTGCTCTCTCCAGCCCGCGCTCTCTCTCGCCCTCAGCTGAAGCCGCCTTAAGCTGGTAACCCTCCCTCCGTTGCCGGTGTTCAGCCTGACCTTCCCTCAGAACCTAAGCGCCCCCTTTCCCGGCAGGAAGCACGGGAGCTGGTGGCAGGGGCTTGAGAGCCGACTCAAGGGAGAGCTGATCAGCAGAGGGGCGGAGCGGATGCGGTGGGCTCAGCAGAGGAAGGAGAGGTAAGGGGGCCTTCCAGGAGCGGGGATGCAGCGGGGTGGCGGTGGGGTGGGGGGAGACACGCAGCCAGGGACTAACTTCTCGTGTGCGCCCTCTGGGGGGATGCTCATGTCATCTCCCCGTTGGGCTCCGCTTCCATGGGGTCGCCCTCGGGAGAGACCTGGAGCCCTCCTTGGGCAGGCTGCAGAGCTCTCTCTGTCCCTGCCTGTGGCCTCCACAGTGTCCAGAGCCGCGATGAGAAACTCAGTTCCCAGAAAGGTGGTGGGGGGAGGCCCTTGGTCCTCTCTCCCTACATGTCCTGCTGGGCACTGCCCCTTGCCCAGGTTTTGTTCCTGGGTTGTCACCCAGCTTGGGGAGCAGCCGACCTAGGGCAGGTACAGTACTGTTCCTCAGAGTAAGAATGACAGGTTCATATTGGGTGGGGGTGTGCTGCCCAGTGGGGACTCCTAGGGAGTGTCCAGGGCACGCCTAACCCGAGTCTTCCCCAGGGAAGCAGGCGCCTTAGCTGACTGCACTGCTCCGTGTCCCCTGGTCAGAGGCAGGAGAGCAAATGGAGCGCCCCAGAAATCAGATGGGAGGAAGTGTAGGTCAGGCTGAGAATGGCACTCGGCAGGGAATCGGGGGGTGGGGACCTTCTTGGGAGCAAGGTCTCGGGTCTTCCCCTGAGAGAGCCTGTAGGAATGGGGGCTGGGGCGGGGTCTCGGGGTTCCCGCAGCGGAAGTTGTTCTCCCCTCTCTTCCAGCACTCTGGGCAGGCCCTGCGCCCCGCTCAGTGACCGGACCGTGTTCTCGGGCACGGGCAACTGGCCGCACTTGACGCTGGAGCCCCTCGGCCAAGTGGCCCCCGTGGCCATCCTGGGGGAAGAGGCCGTGGATTTCCTGAGCACAGGAGAGAAGCTCTTTATCTTCCGGAACCCGCAGGAGCCTGAGCTCTCACTGCGCGTCCCGCCCCGGAGAAAGAAAAAGAACTTCCTTAATGCCAAGAGTGCTGCTCGTGTCCTGGGCCTGGACTAGTGGGATGCCTCTGGACGGGCTGAGACGCAGAGCCGGAACACAGCTTCTTCTCTGTGTGTGTGTGTGTGTGTGTGTGTGTGTACGCGCGCGTGCGCGTGTGTGCAGGTAGGCCTGTGTATGCATGGGTGCAGGTATGTGTAAGGATATGAACGTTTTCAGGTAGCGTGTGTGTGCATGTATAAGTGCAGGTGAATGTTTGTGCATGTTAGTGTGTGCACACGTGTGCAGCTATGCCTGTGTGTACATGTGTGTATGCACACTCATGTGTACAGGTATGCCTGTGTGCGCACGCATGCATGTGCACCTGTGCAGTATGATAGGTGTGTGTGTGTGTGTGTGTGTGTGTGCACGTGTGAGTGTGCAACTTGTAGATCCTTCGGCACAGGCAGAAAAGCTTGAAGATCCCACCCCTGCCTGTACCCCCGGCCCCAGCTCTTAGGGTTCCAGACTTCCCGGATGGTCCCGCCCTCGCATCTGAGAATGACAAGATGCGCCTGGGCCAGGGGCGGCCGTCCGGGATGGCAGCTGCTTTCAGGCGGCCTTGCTTGCGTCCAGAGGAGACCCTGCCCCAGCCCCTCGCTGGCTGCCCTGGCTGTGTGTGGATGGCAGGATCTGGCCTGACCTCTGCGCGTGTCCCTGCTCTGTCGGTGTCCAGGCCTTTCCAGAATAAACGCCTCCCCTGCGAAGCTCTTCTGAGCCTGAGCCTGCTCCATGCGCCTGTTTGGTCCCAGTGACCAGGCTGGGCCTCCGACAGCCTTTCGGGGCCGCCGGCCAGCCACAGGGGAGACTGTCCCCAACCCCCTCCCTTCATTTATTTCTTTATGCTTTGGTTTATTGGGCCACGCCCAGTGATGCTCAAGGGTTACACCAGGCTCTATGCTCAGGGGACTGGTGGGGCTCAGGGGGCTTATGGGATGCCGGGGATCAAACCTGGGTTGGAGGCGTGCAGGACAAGTGCCGTCCCCGCTGTGCCCTCTCTCCAGCTCCCCGGTCCCCCTCTTCTCTGCAGGACTTTGGAAGGAGGGGCGGGGCGCATCACAGCGGGGGTCACGAGAGGCCCTGGCCCCTTGTCCTTTTTGTGTCCTTGCTCTGGGACCCCCAACAGTGCTCGCTTGTGTCCTCCAGAGGAGCTGCCTCCTGCTCCCTGCAGTGCCCGCTGGACCTCTGCCATCCTGGTGGGTCGAGGCCAGCGAGGGACCTTGGGGGTTGCCCAGACCCGGGCCCAGTGGGCCTTTCTGCAGGTGGGGGCTGGTGGGGAGGGAACCTGTCTCCAGGAAGGGGTGAGGGGTCCCCGGGAAGACCTCCAGGGCAGTGACTCTGGCCCTGAAGGCTGCTCGTCCCCTGTGAACGAGTCAGGTGTCCTCTCCGCACCTGCGCCCCACCCCACTCTCACCTCACCCCATTGTCCAGCATGGCTGCTGGACCTCCCCTGTAATCATGGCCTTTTGCGGGGCGAGGAGTCACTCCCAGGCCACTCGCGGCAGCCCACGGGGATCCCGAGGGGCCCAGGAAGGAGCTGTTTCGAGACCCAGCCTTCGTGCTGCCCTGGGGGGGTCTTGGTTGCAGATCTGGCGGCACCTGGGCCAGCCGCGCACGTTCCAGCCAGCGGCCCTGAGGGCTGGGTCCTGTGTGTGGCTGTCCGTCGGCGTGCAGGCGCCTGCCTGGGCTGGCATGTGTCCGTGTCACTGTGCCTGCGGTCTGATGCGGGGGAGAAGGCACGGGGGGCGGGGGCAGTGTCCTGGTGGTCGGGGGCAGGAGCATTCCTGGGTGCTGAGGGAGGAGGAGGAGCAGGATTTCACGGGGCTGGAGGCGTCCAGCGGCCTGCTGTTGGACCCAGCTCTGCTGCTCACGCTGTCTGGGGCGTGTTTCCTGAGCATTCTGCGGTCTCGTCTTTGTCGATGGAATGAAGGGAGGAATCCCTCCAGAGCCCCCAAAGACACTGGGTGGGGAAAGTGCTTGGAGGTGTGACCTGCCGTGCCGGTGCCCCCTCGAAGGTGACCTTCTTCTCTGAGAATTTCCAGCTTCTGCCAGAGCGCAGCTAGAATTATGCATGGCTGAAAGGAAATTGCACATAAGGAGTTCAAAAAATAACCTCAAATTATGGGTTGAAGGCTGATTGAAGAGGCTATTAGCAGCAACAGGAGGTGTCCAGGCTGTTCGAAGTATAGCATTGGAGCCTAATAATAACTCCCCGTGTTAATCGACAGAAAGACTGGCTGCTGGTTTCCTGTCTATAAACACGTCTATGCCACGGCAGCCAGAGGTGGGAGTGGGGAGCTCTGTGCTTTGCAAAGCAGGCAAATTGGCTGTAAATCCTGGCACTGCACCTTGGGAGCACACCGGGGGACCACTGGGAACCTCAGTCCTGTCATTGGGCGTGGAGGATACTCGATCCTACCTTAGCATCAGGACGTCGTCAGGAGACTGGGGGCCAGGAGCTGCTGGTGGGCCGTGGGAGTCGCTTCGGCTCTGTTTCAGCACCAAGTCCTCTGCTTCCGTTCATCTCCCCGCCTGTGCGGGCTGAAGCCAGCCACTTTTCTCCAAGGGCTCCTGACGGCCTCTGGGTTGGAGAAGCTCCGGGGAAGGGGGCTGAGAACACCTGAGCTTGTTCGGTCTCCCCAACTCCTTGACTAGAGACAGCACAGAGAATCGGAATCTCTCTCCTAAGAGCTTGCGTCTCGCTGGTTGGACAGACACAAGAGCCAGTGGGCAAGAGCACTGCATTTCCCGCTGACGCAGAGGCGTACCCACGCGTGGGGCTGGAGAGAGCCAGCCTGCCTGAGAGGGCGACAAGCTCTATGCAGTGACTTCTGAAGTTTAGTCTCCAGGCTGTTGGATACCCCCCCACCCCCCTGGACACGCTGCAGAGTCGGCCCCGAGCTGGGCACACCAGCGTCCTGCAAAACCTGTGTCTCTGCAGAAACACAGTGGTCACGGCTAGGCACCTACCCTTCCGCCCCTTCCTCGCTGCTCCACAGGTGTGGGAGAGGTACTGTCTTCACCGGGGCTGCTGTACCTACTGTGTCATCATACTTACTGATCGGACAGAGTTTCTACTTAGAGTCAAACTGCTTTTGGTCTTCCGTGGTCTCGCTTCTTACAGGCTCTCTCACCTTGCATACTTCTCACTGTTTCCCTTCTCTCCTCTCGGTTGGAAGCTCTCCCCCACCCTAGGGTGCCCATCCAGCGTCCCCTTCTTGTTGACCCTCAGGTCGTTTCATGGGCACGTGTCACTCCCACACAGGGAGTGTGAGCGTCCTGCGTGACAGCCTTCACTCCGCTGTTTCATTCTGCTGTCTTCAACCGTCTCTTGCAGCTACTTGCGTTAAATTCCTCTCCAGGGGTATGTGCTTGCCTCCTCCTCTGCGGTTGTCTTCTGAGGAGACTGACCACGAGGAAAGTGCACTTGCCATCGGTGCAAATATTCAGAACTCCAGGAGCTTTCTTCTCTCTCTTTTTTTCAGATTTTCAACCTTATTGATCACATTCATATTCAACCTTATTGATCATATTTTTTACTTTTATTTATTTATTTTACTTTTATTTTAGTTTTATTTATTTTATTTATTTTTTATTTTATTTATTTTTATACACAAGTGCTTTTATTTTTAAATATATATTCATAAATGTAAATTATATATACATAAAATCATTGTGAGAAGATGCAAGCATTCATCAGGAAGGAAGAAAGGGTCCAAGTAAAGAACTTAAATCACAGCTTAGGATCTTAGAAAATGACCAATAAAAGGAGCCCAAACCAGGCAGGAGGAAGGAAATGATAAAACCTAGAGCAGAAACCAATGAGCTTTCTTCTTTTTGTGTTAGAGGTGCCTTTATGCCTTCTACCTTAAGAACATCCTTTGATATTTCCTCTAGTGAATTTGCTGTTGATGAACTATCTCATCCATTGTGTTAAAAACCTCTTCATTGTCTTTATTTTTGAAAACTATTTTTGTGGAGAATTATAAGTGTGATATATATATGCATGCACACACACACATATATTCCCTTGACTTTTTTTCCCCCTTTGGCTTCTTAAAAGCACTAGCTTCATCTTTGGATACAGTGTTCCATTGTCTTTCTGTTCTCTGGATCCATGTTTGTTTCCCCTCTGCATAATTCTTACATTCTCACTCTAAACCCTGCTCTTTTCCTTTATCAGAAATCTTCGGAAATTTTCGCCTGCTTCCCCTTGCGTGGGTTACTGACCTGCCTTTCAGCTAGGAAGAACCTTGGTCTTCGTATCTCTAAATGGTTGTTTTGGCCCTCTCTCCCCATCTTGTAACTGCAGCTGCCCTGGCGTTAGTTTCAAATCCCTGCCTTTATTCTTGAAACTCTTGGTTTTCTTTTCTCACTGCACAAGAATTGGGGCTCATTACCTTCTATACTCCATGGCCAGTCTTTGAATGAGCCATTCCGTATGGCCCCTGGTTTCTCTATTGATAGGGAAGCCTAGATGGGGGCAGGGGGTGCTTTTGCTTCTGGGACGTTCTTTCACCGTGTCACCCAGCAGATGAAGTGGGCGTGCATTCTGCCCTGCTATCGCCATGTCTGCACTCACTGCCTTTGGAACTCTCAGAACCAATGCAAAGCTGAGTAAGTGACGCTGAAGCTTCTGTTTGTAGCCCCCCACCCCATTATTCTGCCTTCTCTGTAACCCCGCACTCTGCCGGAGGAGCGGACGAGGTCCCCGCCGCCATGGACTGACCGTTATTCCAATGTGCCCCTTGGAGTTCATCAGTATTCTTCCTCCCTTTCCCTGTGGGAAGGACTTGTAGTTTTGAGCACTGTGTGCTGAGTGTCCCAATTCATGCACTTGGTCCTCACTGCCTCCCCAGGCACCTTTCCTGGCTGCTTTCCTTGGTGGGTGCTGTTAGCACGGGGACCTTGTGGTCGCTTGCTGAACTGCATGCATCAAAGTGACGTCTGCGCTGCATGGTGGCTGCGGGCCAGATGTGCACGGCGACACGGGATGGCTCCCACCCAGGAGCCCTCCCCCACCCCTTGCTAGTTTTGCTTTCCCCGAATCTGGCGCCATTGGAACCGTCGCTTCAGGCTGCTGCTTTCCCTTAGCAATGTGCAGGACTCAGTGTTCCTCTGAGTCCTCTTACGGCAGAACCGATGGCTCGTTTAAAACTCACTGGACATCATTCATTGTATAAATGTGGCACCGTTTGTCTTCACGACCGAAGGGCTCTTGGTCACTTCCTGTACTGGGTGCCGACCAGTAAAGCTGCTGCCAGGTGCATGTGAGCCCAGGGATCACTCCTGGCAGGCCCAGGGGACTCTAGGAGATGCTGGGAGTGGAGTCGGGGTCGGTCACGTGCCAGGCAAGCACTGTGCCTACGCTGTGCTGTTGCTCCAGCCCGTATCCCATATAAGTTTAAACTGCTGCACCCTCTCCTCTGCAGCCCACTGCTCCTCGCCCCAGCTCCTTTTTTCCCCCCAGAAGCATCTACTTTCATTGTTTAGGCGTTTCTTAAAGCATTAGCACTTCTATTCCAAAGAATATTCCGAAATATCTCAAGGTTTTTTAAGTGGAAAAACACATGGGCCATCCACCAGAAGAGATGGGGACTTGGCTTTCTTAGTCACATTTCTTGCCTCTCTCTCTAAATATCTGGCACAACTGAAACTCAGTTTTAGGACTAGGGCAATAGTACAGAGGGAAGAGCATTTGCCTTGTACACAGCCGATCTGGGTTCAATCCCTGGCATCCCATAGGGTCCCCAAAGATCACCAGGAGTAATGACTGAGTGCAGAGCCAGGAGTAACCCCTGACATCTCTGGGTACTATCAAAAAAGAAAAAAAACCCTCAATTTTAAACAAGATATCCAGGTTTTGTAATTGTATGATGCATGCCATTTTATTTGAATCGGAGCCATGTGGAGCATTTTCATTACTTTTCCTTAATGCAAACTTCTGTTTTCCCGAGAGTCAGTCACGCTTATAGTTTTGCTAAAAGGAAAACACAAAAGACCACCCTTTGGGAAAGCATACTGAAATATTTATGGAAGAAAATATGAGACGTCTGGGATTTGCTGGAAAATAATTAGGAAGGATTTCAGGTCATGAGAGACTGAATCTAAATTCCAAGACTAAAGAACTATCAAAATAGAGCAAAGGCCTATTTCCAGACCCCGAGTGACAGGGAGCATGGACCTCCAGCACCCCCAAAGTGGGAGGGATGAAGAAAGTGACTCTTGTCCCTGCCGAGTGACAAAAAGTAACAGCCAGCTAAGGAGAAACAGCCCAGTCCCCTGTACTGCTAGGGATCTCAGCTTCCTCCTCTAGAAACTCGGTTGACTTGAATAGTGCTGTCAACTCCTGGCCCTAAGGCTGTGGAACGTCCCAGCCAGCTGGTCACATGATGTTCTCAAGATCACACCCAACACTTCCCAGAGGAGATCATTCTGGGTCACAAAATGCAACTATACATATTTACAAAGTTTCGTCAGACAAAACACATGTAAAGGACAAGAAACTGCACTGTTATCAGCCCACAGTGTAACTAAACCGGGAATCTGAGCCAGAAACGGGAAACTCATGGAAATATTTGGCATAAACAAGGGGCTTCGGTAGAACACAGGAACCCAACAGAAGTCTCCAACAGTTTCACAACAGCTGCCGCAGTGTTGACTCACCCACTGGCCCTGTTCCACTGACCCTCGGCCAAACCTCTGAGGAGATACACCCCAAGCAGCGAAAATCCACGGTCGCCCTGTTGACGCCCAGGCAGTGCTCCCACACCCACCACGCAACCCCACCCATACCCAGGGCTCAACTCCACCACTTCACAAATACTCAATGCAGAGATGCCAACCTGCGAATAATTTCAGGTACCCCAGTGTGCAGGCTGAGAGCTCTGGGGTCTCCGCAGAGGGGGGTGCTCAGCCTCCCCCAACCTCCTATACGTTGGCAGCCCACCCATGTCCCACAGGTGCTGCATGTCAACTCCTTGGCCCAGACACAGTGCAAAGTCCCGGGACTGTGTGGCTGCAGATGTGGCCTCATGGTTCCTCAATACTGACATTTAGTGATTAAATGGGAAAGTAGCATGGAAGCCAACTAAAACTCAACAAGGAAAACCTCCAAACACAGAAGAATGTGCTAACAATGAACAGCTTAGTAAATTCTTAGGCAAGAACTTAACAACCCTGTGGTGCGATATAACAATTTTCACATAAAAATTGATTTTTAACTTTTTGATTTTAACAGTGGAGTTTTGTTATCGAATCAGTTTCAACTTCAGAATTATATTAGTAGTTGTGACTTTCGTCTACATTCACTGTAGCACTGTCCTCCTGTTGTTCGTCGATTTGCCCCAGCGGGCTCCAGTAACGTCTCCACTGTGAGACTTGTTACTGTTTTTGGCAAATCGAATATGCCACGGGTAGCTTGCCAGGCTCTGCTGTGTGGGCGGGATACTCTCGGTAGCTTGCTGGGCTCTTTGAGAGGGGCGGAGGAATCGAACCCAGGCCAGCAAATGCCCTCCCCGCTGTGCGATGGCTCCTGCCCTTGTCTACACTAAGGAAATAAAAATCAAAAGCAAAATTGAGAAAAAAGAAAAATTTAGCAATATTTTGAATTCATTGAGAAGACAGATGAACCAAATGTACTAAAACAGCAAAAACCACAGCGGTAGGGCGCTTGCCTTGCACGCAGCCAGCCCGGCCGAACCGGGTTCGATTCCTCCGCCCCTTTCAGAGAGCCCGGCAAGCTACCGAGAGTATCTCGCCCACACGGCAGAGCCTGGCAAG
>JAOXYA010011095.1:0-13996 GCA_028565675.1 Sorex palustris | reverse complement strand
TACCAAAGTTTCTTTAACCAGTCATCTGTTCTTGGGCATTCAGATTTCTTCCAGTTTCTGGCTATTGTAAAGAGTTCAGCCCCGTCTATTGACATGCAGCTTTTTCCTTCACAGGCAAGCTGAATCCATCCTTGCTGCATCCCATGGACTTTCTCTTTGGCCTCCTTTGTTCACTTTCCAGATCCCGGTGATCACAGGGATAGAATCCTGGATAGCCTTCCTTTGGAAGGAAGCTGATTAGCAACCTTAATTCTTCCTGCAGGTTTAACTTCCATTTGCATAGAAGAGAATAGTTTCCAGGTGCACAAGGATTACAAGCTCATTGTTCTGAGAGCTTTTGTCCATCTACCTTTTACTCTTATTCCATTGGAAGTGAAAACCTGGCTTCTTTGGTGTTGTCAGGTAGTAAGCTAAGCATCTCAGTGAGGTCTGGAGTGGATTGAGTTTTCTGTAGTTTGAACAGCTTGATGATCACATCACCTCTTTCTTACCTTTTTTCTTCTTCCCTATTCCCTAGAATCATTGGTCAGTAGGTTCTCTCCCTCTCTGGAGCCAGATAGTCCTTTCCTTCTCAGGCCTGTTGAAGTCACCTTATGTCAGCTACAGATGATCCCAGTTCTCTAGATACCTATGAAGGGGTTAGACCAATTCTTAGACTTTTTGTCCCCAAGGGAATATGCCTCTTTGGAATTTACTCCCAACCTCACTTGATTGGAAGACAATCCCATTCCTTTTCATCAATTCCATTCAGAGGATTTGTCAGTATCCCCAAATGAGACATATTTTGTCTGTATTGAATATGGTTTCCATACTTCTTGGAGCAAAATTATGATTCCTACACTATCCCTGCAATAGACATTCCTAAGAGTTGTGTCATTAGTCTCAGTGATGAATCTTTGTATATTTTTGGCATTGGATGTCTCTAAATGCCCTCTTCTGTGTTGGGAGCAATGACAAACCCATCATGGATTCATTACAGATCAGAAATTCTGAGCCAAACATAGCAGAAACACACAAGTGCTCTTTTTTTGCCACCCAGCAGTGATGAACCAACAGAGGAGGTCCAAGTTAATAGGACACTTGAGGGTCTTGTTGTAGACAAACTCTAAGTTTGACCTTGGACGAGTGAATGTTAGCGCTAGTTAGACTCCTGCCAATTTCAAATGCATGCCTGCTTCAGAGACAGTATGGATGGAAAGTCTAGAATTTGGGAGTTTAGAACCATTCCTTTGTCTTAGAAAACAGTAAGTCAGACTTCCGTAGTAATGAATAGTCTAAATAACTGGACACGATTTTCTTCTCAAATTTAGTTTGGGCAGAAGGATGCTTTGATACAAGAAGCCGAATGTACTGGTGCTATTACCATTTTCCACCTATTAAGTACTTGTTGCACATTGATATCTGCTTAGCAGTTGTTAGTTGGGCTTCTGGTGTTCAGATTTTATTATTTTCCTAAAAGTCAGCGTGAAGAAGGAAGAGCTTCTTTCCCCTCCTGCTTTGTCCATGCAGCACATACACCAGCACCTATTCTTTTAATAATTTAATTGACTGCTGGAAGTTACTAATAATTTCATTGTCACTGTAGCATTCTTTCATAGAATGCTTTCACCAATCAAAAATCATCGGTTTGGAAGTTAGGGAAGCTTTTGTGCATGAGATCCCGTGGTGATATATCTGGCCTCATAATTCAATTTATTTCCAATGAGTAAAATCCTTTGAGATCTATGGCACGCACATTCTGAAAGAGACTATTTTCAGGACATATTTACATGAAGAAACAGCATTTTGGGCAATCAGCAATTTCATTATTGAATATCTATTTGCATAACAAAGTGCTGGGTACCACCAGGAATGTGTAGGAATATCAATATGTGCATTTTCTCTGTAGGAGGAAGTGTGGAACTTTATCAGGAAGACAAAGCTGAAAACACAAAAAGTTCTACCTCAGTTAAAAGGTTGAAATGAAACAGGGGGTGCTGATTGTGAGCTGGTGGTGTGGCTTTCCTGGTGAGCACTTGTCCCTGTCAATACTGCCTGCTGATCTGAGCAGCCCCCCATGACCAGAAGTCTATCTGCTATTTATTCTTTTTTTTTTTTGGTAACAATAACAATCATGGGCCTCATTCCCCTGACCCTGAAAGAGCCTCAAATAAGGCAGCATTGTGAAGTATGAGTAAGGAGAGGCTGCTAAAATCTCAGGACTGGGACGAAAGGAGACGTTACTGGTGTCTGCTTGAGCAAATTGATGAACATTGGAATGACAGTGATACAGTGATACAGTAATATTTTTTCGGTGGGTAAGGGGGGATTGCACTGGTAGTGCTCCAGAGCTGTGCTTGATGCTATGTTCATAGGCCACTCCTGGTGGTGGTGCTTGAGGGAGTATTCACGGTGCTGGGGACTGAACCCAGGCCGAGTGCATGCAAGGCAAGTGCCCCGAACTCTGTTCTTTCCCTTTGGTCCACCCCAGCTGCTCCTCACATATTGTCTTCGTACTTCTTCTCTTCAGTGAATCTAGAGACCATTGTTTCAAAAATGCCCTGTGTGTGTCCTTTATCCCCTTCTGTTTTGATCGAGGTACTGTGCTTATGGTAATAAGCATAGGTACATGGCTTCAGCACCACTCCCACCACCAGAGTGCCCACTTCCTGCCATCCCTGGCACAGGGGTTCCACTGGTCCCTCACCCTTTCCTGAAAGCCCCAGTAAGGTCAGTTTTGCGGACCAGTTCTCCAGTTTCGTAGTCTTTGGCCACATGTTCCTCCCTTATAGGAATCTTTAGAGCCAAGTAGGAGACAGATAATTCTGTATTGTCCCCTCACTCAGCCCCGTGCCCTCTAGTCCCTCCACACAGCAGCAAATTGCATGATCTTATCTTTTCTTCCAGCTGCCAAGTACCCCATTGTGTATATATACCACAGCTTCTTGGCCCACTCATCTGTCATCGGACATTTGGGTTGTCGCTGCATCCTCAGTGTTGTGCTCAGTGCCGCAATGAACACAGGTATGCGTACGGCTTTTCTCATTCATCGTGTGTGGGAGGGTAGATGCCAAGAGGGGGTGTTGTCAGCCATGTGGAAGAGTCTTGTTTCTGGAGAAATCTCCCAGAGCTTTTCTTAGAGGTTGAAGTGTGGATCTGGTGACAATCCAAGTGACAGCAGCGGAGGCCTCCTTTCTTACCATGTCCCACCAATATGGGCTTTTTTAAAAATTATCTCTGCCATTATTACCTGGTGTGAGATGACATCATTGTTTTTGCATATCTCAAATAATAATGAAGAGTGATCACTTTCCTTTATGCATGCTAGCACCCATATATGTTCTCTTGGGGGAAGAAGCTGTTTAATCTCTTTCCTCACTTCTGGGTTATTGGATGTTTTGTTGTTGAGCATTGGGAGTGCTTTATAATCTAAGGATGTTTTATTTTAATCTTCTGTCTTCAAGTGACATTCAGTTTTTCTTATTCCATTCAATTTTGATATTTGATTTAATGTCACCCTTATTTGAATCACTTTATGTGTATTCAAAATGGAATTGACAGTGAGTATCAAAGAGTTTAAGGACTACCGGGGGACTGAAAATGGAAGTGTTTGCCCACTTTTCAAGGAAATAGGTATATCCAAGGACGCTGTTCAAAGAATAGTGATAAAATAAAATATGTTTTTTTTTTGGTGGGGACATGAGGAAACAAGTCAAGTAGTAGAACGATTGTTATTTTAAGTAATATTTTAGCATTTTAGAAATATAACACTGGAGTTTCCATTTTATAATTAATTATAAGAAATTCATCAGTGTTTACAGTTTCCTAATGTCATACTATATAAATATACTTCTTTGGGGGTGAGCTCTTTAAGGTGATGAAATATACACTTACTTCAAAACTATAGTGCCTTCAAAATAGGCAAAGAGGGGAAAGCTCCCTACATTTAACTGCTGGCCTTAGCACACTGCAATAAACAGAATTACTCTGATAATTACCTTCATATCTTAAGTAGAAAATGGCTAGTTTTATATTGGATAAGACAGGATGATCTTTGATTACCATTTTATAACAGTTAATCCCTATTTCCATGCTCTAACCGAGTCTGTGTGGTGAAGTCAGCATTTGTAGGGCAGCTTGGTTTTCATTTTCACTTAAATTTGTTTGAACCACATAGAGCAGAATGTGACCCGTGTCACAGAAATGCATGGAGCAAGGCCAACAAGATTGGAGGATTATTGAAAATTTCAGAGCGAGTAGACAGGGTAGGTGCCCCTGGGAAGTTGTTATCTATGCTCTTGTTTCAGGGATGTGAGAAATTTACCCTGATGGGTGTCGGGGAAGAGCAGGGCAAGGAAGGCTGATGAAGCCCGCTGGCAGGAGAGTGATGATCTTTTTCCTTCAAGAGGCAAGACTGCTTGAGGCTGGGGCACAGGAGGAGGGATGAGAGGTCGGCTGCATGCAAAGCCAGCACCTTAACCGCTGTGCTATCTCTCTGGCCTCCCAACTCATATTTTAAAATCATCTGCATCCTTCTTTTCCTCCTTTCAAGAGAGGAGGGTGGAGGAAAGTTGCTGAGTAATGAGTTCCTTGAAGGATTTGGCAGGGGAAGGTTTGGACACTGCATTCAGGCGATGAGAAGAGTGATTCATGTGGGGTGAACTCTGAAGGCTCAAGGACTTGCGGTCAAGCGGACAGAGCTTTCAGAAATGGAGAAACACAAGATGATTCCTGGGACAGAGGCAGAAATTAACAGCTGGAAGGACAGAGTTGAAGAGAGTAGAGTTTTCCAGAAAGCTCAGCAGATCCTCTGTGTGGTGCTGCCCTGTTGCCATGATGTGGTTTTGCTGAGCTGTGCGGCAGAGGTTTCCAGGCAGATAACTGGAGGGATGCAGTAGGCGGGTGGCTATAAAAAGGCAGATTGGAGCTTGTGAGATGCAAATCTGAAAGCGGGGAGTTGGTAATCCTCACGTCCAGGGGAGTGGAAGCAAACAAAGTGCTGGCAGTGTTTATGGGTGTCTGGTTTGTATTCTATTCCGAAGCTGTTCCGTTTACAGCACAGAGGATGGGAAAAGAACTTTCTAATACCCATTAGAACACTGTCATTTAATAGTGCTATTTGGAGTGTCATTTACAATAGAAAGATTTCTAAAGGCATTGGCTTTGCCCTTTTAGCACAGAAAGAAATCTTTCGCGTTGCTGAGAGAAAGATTGTACTTAGCAGTACCAGGAAGATGGAATGTTAGCAGACCCAGTGCCCAGCGCCTGCTTACTGAACTTAGCATGATAGAATACTCATGTGTCGGCTTGCGTGAATGGGCATGTACCAATCAGGTTGAAGAACTACTTTTTGGAATGCCACGTCAGAGTTGAGGTCACTGCCTTTTGAACAGAAGCCAGTTTAAATTTTTCATTGAGAGTTTACCTGGTTTGGCTTCGTTTAATGGGTTGTAAGGTAAATTAAAACACATGCTAAGAAAACTAAACCAGCAGGCTCTAGTTTCCACAGGATATAATGATTATGAGCAGTAAAGTTCTTGTAAACAAGCTGTAAACTTCTGTGTGTTTTTACTTCTTTATTTTGGAACCGGAAAGCTATTTTTATGCAATACGGAATATAAGATGCAATTATCAGAAATCCCATTAAGATGTGAAAAACAGTACGATTTATAGATAAGCATAAAGTACTGTGGTCTAATTGAGAATTAGTTCTAAACCTCTGTGTCTGGCCATGGTCAGTGAGGTTCTTTCTACATCGTGGCGGTTGTAAATAAGGCTACAGTGAACACGGGAGCATGTGTGCTTTTTCGAATTTGTGTTTTCTGGTATTTGGGGGAATGGATAAGAAGGTGTAAAATGGAATAGGCGGTCAATTCCATAATGGTGGTTGAAAACTAGCCTTCTACTGGTGATCGTGATTCTGTGTAAATCCACATGTACGTGGTTGATGAGTGTCTTCTTAGTAACAGATGTTCAAGAAACATTACTGACCTTGCATCTTTGGAATGGCACAGGACATCATGTTATGAAAACAGCATTCACAACAGAGTTCTAAAATAATTCTGGCAATTATATAATTGACCAGCAGTTGAAGCATTGGTAAATCTACAGAAAAAGTGTGTTTGCATTCACTGAAGTGTGGGTGCTATTTTGCACGGACTATGTAATGCTTCTCGGCAGAAGCACTTAACATGAGATTAGGATATTTTTATAGCCAGTTAGTCTTGGTTGCAAAACATCCCTATTAAAGAAAATCTCTGTGCATTATTACCAATATGCCATCTATATATTCATATTCTTGAAGGATTCGGAAGCCTCACAATGCTATATAATATTTAATGAAGTCCCTTGCTACTTAATTCTGGAGTGAGTGAACAAGTATAATAGAGTAAGAACCCGCTTCAGAAACATCAGCAAGAATTGGTAGTAAGAAGTAGCAATTTTTCCTTTCTCGGTCCTTCTGCAATTTCTCTTTTCATGGGAAATTGAAGTCGAAGTGCTGAGATACTGATAGAATCACTGTTCGGTGACATTTCCTCGCAGATGGGAAACCTGGAAATGAGAAAACAGAGTCCGGTTTTTGAATGAATGAGAAATCTGACTTAGTGTCGAATAAAGATGTTTTTGCATTTTTACTGTGGCATTAGAGATTTAACCTGATTAGGATTCCTATGGTGTACCAACCTGTGATTGACATTCATCTAAAAATAGAGTTAGAATTCAAAGGAGATTGTTTGCCTTTCCTATTGTGACAGTTTCTTGGCAAATATTCAGTACTGGGGGTTGGGGCCAGAGAATCGTCCTGTTCCTGGGACTATCTGCCCTGCACTTATACCAAGAGAGGTACTGAGAGCAGGGTGCTGGCTATCACATACAGAGGACGCCCATCCTCAGGGTGGCAGGTCTGTGGAGGACAGAGGCATCAGGCTGGGAAGAAGCTAGAGGTTCGCGTGGGGGTGTTGCTGAGGAAGACAGGCCATGGGGTCTCCATCAGCTTTTCCTGAAGTACCCCAGGGGCTGCAGGAAGAGTGCCCGGCTTTGTTCCCTCTCCTGATTTGAAAAACAAAATAAAACAAAAACAAATGGCCAGTGAGGATCAGGACTATGCCTGCCCGGATGTGTGCAGAGATCCTGGGAAGTATCAAGTGCGTCTTGTATGAAGGATTTCCAAAAATTTATTCTAATGTTATAAGTATCCCCATGGTTGATGGGCAGGAAATTTTAATCACAGTCGTCACCATCTTTGACTCCCTCTTGGGGTGTCTTGGGCTTTGTACCTGGTGCTGAGTATGGAGTGGCTATGCCACCCTCTGTGGGCTTCATTTAGTAGGAGGGCCCCAGAGAGGAACATCCCAGACCCCTTCAGTCCTGCCAGGGAATGTGTTGCTGTCAGGATGGAGGACATCACTGAGGGTGGCTCATTGGCATCTGGTGGGGCAGCTCAGGCTGGGTTCAGTCCATCAGCCTCCTGACTTTGCAAACATAAGCTCATACTAGCCCTATCACCACCATGAGCAAAGACCATCCTTCAGCCTGGCCTGGGTGAATGGTTCAAGTAAAGGAGCTGAGCCAGGCCAAGCGTGAAAACCCGAGTGGGCTTGTGCAAATGTAGGGCTTCTCTTCTGGCATCCCCCCCCCTTGTGTTGGTAACAAGAAGTAGTGGACAGACAGAGAGGGAAGAGTGCTTTGGAAGTGAGCGTGTGCATGGGTCATGAGTTAATCACTATGCTGGTTCCCGGCTCCCATGGACGAGGTTGGAAGAAGAGGATGAGCTCTGAGAGTTCGGAGCTTCTGCTGTCGCCAGACACTAGTGACTCACTCACTGGGCAGACACTAAAAGTTTCCGGCGTAACCCAGCCCCCTGCTCACTTTACCACACTTTGGTTGTCTGTCTGCTTGATTTCCCGTGAAACCGTGGGCTGCTCTGTTGATATCCTAGCGGGGACATATGCAACTGAGCACAGGTACCAGCCTTGGTGTCATTAGGATGATGGGTCCAGGCAGTTCCAGAAGGTGTCGAAAATGCTCCTGACTTGTTCAGGTGACAAGGGAGATGAGAATAAGCCCAGAGGGAAGCACAGTGGAGGAAGTATGGAGTCCAGCATCAGATCGGGCCCTAAGGGCCTGAGCTGAGCTCTCTTTGGTTTTGTCCTGATTTTTTTGAGGGAGTCAGTTGAGTCACCACACCCCAGCTGCACAGGGGCTGTGTGTGCCCTAACTGCGGGTTCCAAGGCGATGCAAAGATGGCGGGAGAGTTATACCGCCAGGCCTTTCCAGCCCTTGGTGGGTGTATGGTGATGGCAGTAGGCTTCCTCTCCTCCCCATCCCCCTCCCCCCGCGACACACACACACACACACACACACACACACACACACACATCCTACATGCACTGTGCTGAGACCTAATCCAGACAGGCCTCATTTCCCTTCCAAGGACATGATTTTCTCTCTCTTGAATAGCATAGGCAGCCTGTGATTACGTTTGCATTTGTGGCATAGCTCCACTTTATAGAATATGCCACTAAGTGAGCCCCTTCTTACTATATATTAGCTCTTAGGCTTGATGACCTCTGTGAACTTGGGACACCATCCAAGTCATCAAGTTGCCATGATGGTTCCAGGTCTGGATGGCCGGATCGCATGTCTTATTTGCACATCCCAGGAACATCTGTCCAGAATGGGCCCTCTTATGCTCCCTAGATATTCCATGTGTTGGCAAATGCCTTTCTGCTGACCCCATGCCCCTGGACCCCACCCACACTTGCCGCTGCCCTGATTTTCACCCTGCCCAGGTGTTGTGCTTGGTAACTTGGCATCTGTCCTATGTTTCGTGCCCAGGATGTCACCCCGGATATGGTTGACTGTTCCCTCCTCTCACGCTGAGCCACCACTCAGGGAGCTGCATCCCCATCTTTGTTTTCAGGTCTGTGTCCTCAGCACAAGATGGAAATAAATGCAGGAATGTGGAGGACATTGGGATATAGAAGCTGGTATCTATAATCTAAATGAATCTTAGAGTTCAGGGGGCTAGCTGCGATGCCAGGAGGAAGGGGGGTTAGGTTCAGCTTGGGGATGCCTACAGAGAGCTGCAGATTCTCATCTAGGACTTGGGCAGGGACACGAATTTCCTGCCCACTCAATGATCTCAGCTATCTCGGTGGGTTGTTGAGGATTTGGTGGATTCTAGAATAAACAGTGCTATGGAATGGGTAAGGGATTTTCCATAATTAGCTTTTCATATTGATTTGAAAGTTCTCTGACATTAGTTTTATTTCCTTGTGCCAGGAGTTCTTCCCATGAAACATGAACTCATCTCACTTTATGTCGTAAGCTTATGATGCAGAGCAAGTTCTACCCCACGATGAGGGAATGGCTCCCCCCAGGTGCCGCCCCCGTGCAAAAGAAGCTTCTTTCTGTGGTTTGCAGTTGGAAATGTGGAACCACATGTGATTTTCCCAGTAATTCCTTCTGCAGAGCAGTCATGGGTACCCGCTGATAACCACCCCCCATGCCAACCGGGCAGTTTCTGCTATGCCCGCTCCTTACCCTGCCCCTTTCTGTACACTTGCCATCCTTCTCTTGCTAGCTGGCTTCTTTCTTTTCTGAGCATTGTTGCAGCTAAACTGTGATCCTGAGACACATTTGGGAACATGGAGATGGATGACCTTTCTTTAAAACAGGGTTTCCCAAAGTGGATGGTGCTTGCCACCCTCCTGGGGCCACTGGAGTCACCCAGGGGCTAATTAGTAGTCTCAAGTGCTACAGTGGGGGATTTTGATTGCTTATAGGAGATTTACCTGGAAGTGAGGCTACTGAAAAGATCACAGTAGTAGGGTCAATAAGTTTTGGAACCTCTGCTCTAAAATCAAGATTATTGTGTTATAGATAATGCTTAAGTATCTGCATGAATAATTTAATGATTACCTATAATATGCTATTTTCTAACAAAAGTCAATATTATCCCTTTTTTTTTTTCTTTTTGAGTCACACCCGGCAATGACAGGAGTTACTCCTGGCTCTACACTCAGGAGTTACCCCTGATGGTACTCAGGGGACCATATGGGATGCTGGGATTGAACCCGGGTCGGCCGCATTCAAGGCAAATGCCCCCCTACCCACTGTGCTATTGCTCCAGCCCCAAGGCAATATTCTCTATTAGGATAAAACTCCCTTTAGTATGTTTATAGACCAACTCAAATGTTCCTTTAAAATCTTAAGCTGAGAGAAAAAACAGTATCTGTTGTAGATTCAGGCTGCAGAGGTAGGACAGGAGGAGGCAGACAGGAGAGAGAATGGGGACATTGGTGGTGGGAGTTGTGCACTGGTGACTGGACAGGTGTTGGAACACTGTATGACTGAGACTCAACTGTGAACAATTTTGTAACTGTATATCTCACGGTGATTCAACTTAAAAACTAGTTTATGAGTGATAGCACAGCAGTAGGGTGTTTGCCTTGCATGTGGGCAGCCTGGCCAAGCCGGGTTCGATTCTTCCGCCCCTCTTGGAGAGCCTGGCAAGCTACCAAGAGTAACTCACCCGCACAGCAAAGCCTGGCAAGCTACCCGTGACGTATTCAATATGCCAACACAGTAACAACAAGTCTCAAAATGAAGACATTACTGGGCCTGCTCAAGCAAATCGATGAACATGGGAGGAGAGTGTTTGTTTTGTTTTTATGTCAATAAAAAAATAAAAATCTCTCCTTATATTTATCAGATTCTATATTTGAAGTGAATTACCATAAAATTACCCATGCTATTATTTTTAAAATTTGTATGTGAAAGAAAGATATATACAATTTTTGAAAAAAAATTATTAACTTATTTGCAATTTTTGTGGAATTTTAGGAATGTAGCTTTATCCATCTATAAGTGTTTCCACCTCCATAATAAATTTTTAAAAACCCTCTAATATGTGGTCACTGTCACTGTCACTGTCACTGTTGTCCTGTTGTTCATCGATTTGCTCGAGCGGGCCCAGTAACGTCTCCATTGGAGACTTTTGTTGCTAAGAAACATAGCAAGGGAACCATAAATGGCCACCATCAGTAGAACTGGGAGTCGAGAGAACTGCTATTCTCAGGAGCACAGAATGTCCAGATTCGCTTGTCCTGGGCACTGAGCTCTCATAGGGTTGGGGAAGGCCTCCGGGCTCTCTGCTCTCTGCCAACGGGGCCCATGTTGGAGTGACATCTGCCTCAAGAGTAGGATGGAGGCAGTGCAGATCCCAGCACCTCAGGGAAAAGACTGACGAAGAGTGCTGTGCTAAAGGCAAAGTGCCAAAGACTGCCTGTCAGGGACACAAGGGGTACCAGTTGTGTGTTCGGCTTCCTTTGGCAAGATCCCTTGTGTCCACCTTCCCTCTATGCCGTGTTGAGGACATGGCCATGAAACCGTCCCCATGCCATCAGCATGAGGCTCGTGTCCCGCACTTTCCCCGTCTGTGTCTGGATCGGTCTTCTCTGGGCTGAGGACATCTTCCCAGCGCCTGGCTCTGTGTTTTTTGCCTTTTTGACTACCCAGACTGAGTGTGTGTTGGACATTAGGCACTGCGGGTAGAGGAGCACGAGTCTCAGGAAATGATCGACTGTCTTTCCGTGGATGCTGCCTGCAATCCATGTTTTCCAAAGACATAGTCTTGTGTGCACACGCTATCCACTAGTCAGTTAACCAGGAACGAGTCCAGCTTGATTCTAGTCAGTAACCTTTCCCCGGCTCCCGGGAGTTAAGACTCAGAGGCAGAGGCCTCAGACAGGAGTTTCAGCCTCTGTGTGTTTGGGGGTTGGCGGTGGAGACCTGCCCTGACTCTCATCGCTGAGTCTGACCCTTGGTTTCCGATCCATTGGGTCTGGTTGGCAGTTTAAGAATAAAGGCATTGAGCGCTTGGGGAACCACGGTGGTGATGCACACACAGGAAGTTCAGACCTGCACCATGCACAGCCAGTCTCGGAAATGGCACAGAAATGGGATTTAGAAACCTTGGTCTCAGAGATATGAGTCCTTTAAAGGGGCGGACCCCAAATTCCTAAGGAACATGTGTTTTGCCAAGGAGTACAAGAAGAAGTACCTAAAGAAGATGCAGACCAACCGTGCCAAGGCCACAAGACCCCTGTGAACCCTGAACAGGCCAGACCCTGGTCACAATGACCGAAAGCTGCAAGCTTAGTCGACTTGAGTACATTGCTCACCCCAGCTTGGGAGAAATGCTCATGCCTGCATTGCCAAGGGTCTCAGGCTCTGCCAGCCCAAAACCAAAGTTGAAACCAAGGATCTAACTGAGGATAAAGTCAAGGTTCAGATGAGGCTAAGCCAAGGCTCAATAAGGCTAAACCAAGGCTCAGATGAAGCTAAACCAAGGCTCAGATGAGACTAAGCCAAGGGTCAATAAGGTTAGACCAAGGCTCAGATGAGGCTAAACCAAGGCTCAGTAAGGCTAAGCCAAGGCTCAGTAAGGTTAAGCTATAGCTCACAAAGACTAAGCCAAGGTTCAGATAAGGCTAAGCTAAGGCTTAGATAAAGCTAAGCTATAGCTCAGGAAGGCTAAGGCCAAGGCCCAAAGTAAGACCCTGATGGTGGCTGCAGCTCTAGCACCAGATCAAGCTCCCAAAGGTTCCCAGGCCGCTAAGATGCTCCTGTCTGCCAAGTGATGGTGGCAGGACAGGCGTAACCTCTGGGCTGTGTCCAGCATGATCCTCCCGTTTTATTTGCACACATAACCCTGAGAGCAGGGGAAGAAGAATATAGTCACTGTGGGGCCAGAGAGATAATACAGCCAGTAGGGAATTTGCCTTACATGATGCCCACCCAGGTTTGATCTTGAGCACCCCGTAGGTTCCTGTAAGCCAACAGGAGTGATCCCCATGTGCACAACTGGAGTAAGCCTGAGCTTTGCTTGAAATCCGAGGTAAGAAAAGAATATGCGCAGGAGGGCTGAGAGATAGGACAGTGGTCAGGCACGTGTCTTACACAGAGCTGACCCCACTTCACTCCCGAGCATCCCTCAGGGTCCCCTGAGTCCCACTAGTACTGCTCTCTGAGCACTGAGCCAGGAGTAAGCCCTGAACACCACCGAAAGAATGAAAAGAAAGAAAAAACACCATAGACATCTAGGGTGGAGCAGATGGACAGATGAGCAGGAGTGAGATATCTAGGGTAGAACAGATGGACATGGACAGATGGGTGGGCATGTTAGGGGGACAGCAGCAGAGGGTCTTGGGCCCACCGGGATGGTGATGGAGAAGGAACTCCATGCATTAGTGTGTAAATGTTCACACTGCCATGACATTTTCCCCAAAGTAGTAAACAAGAGCATCAGTGCGTCTGACAGCCTGCTTGGGTGCTGTTGGATCTGAACCTCCTCTGGGTCTGTGCATGAGGCTGACCACGGCTCCCCCGGAACAAGATTGGTGCTCAGGGTCCATCTGAAGATCAGAGTTACAGTGACATCCTGTGTGTTCACCTCCTGCAGAGCTTTAGATCGTCTTTGTTGTTTTGGGGGCCACACCTGCCAGTGCTCAGGGCTTCCCTCCTGACTCTGGAGTCAGGGATCACTCTGGTCGACTTCGGAGACCCTGTGGGGTGCCGGGGATCAAACTTGAGCAAAAGCTCTACCTGCTGCACTGTCATTCTGGCCTCACTTTAGATTTTCTTTCTCCACCTGGTGAGAAGGGACCATCTCTCTGTCCCTTTGCTGGCCTTATTGTAATGGGCAGGGCAAGTGTTGTTGTCTGCGGCTGGAATGAGTTCAGTGGAGTTTGTTTCACTCCCTTTTCTTGGTGACCCTGAGATATAGAGAAGCAAAGGCAGTGCCATGAGAGGCGCATAAGGAAGCCAGAAGAAGCTAGGTCTAGGTTTCGGTTCCAGAATTCCTGGAATTGAGCACAGAAACCTGGAATTGAGTCATGATATCCCCAAAGTCACACTATCACACCATCCTCCCATTGTTCATCGATTTGCTCGAGTGGGCCCAGTAACGTCTCCGTTTTGAGACTTGTTATTACTGTGTTTGGCATATCGA
>JAOXYA010011090.1:0-13996 GCA_028565675.1 Sorex palustris | reverse complement strand
GAAAGGTTTTCTTTCTTTCTTTCTTTCTTTCTTTCTTTCTTTCTTTCTTTTTTTGCTTTTTGGGTCACACCCGGCTATGCACAGGGGTTACTCCTGGCTCATGAACTCAGGAATTACTCCTGGCGGTGCTCGGGGGACCATATGGGATGCTGGGAATTGTACCCGGGTTGGCCGCATGCAAGGCAAATGCCATACCCGCTGTGCTATCGCTCCAGCCCCACTTTGATTCTTTTCTGGGGCTCCTGCTCTCTTGCTATAGTTCCGCGCCCCTTTACTCAGACATTTGGCTCTGATTGGGCCTGCCCTACTCTGAAAGCAGAGGATAGACCCGTGGGTGCGGACTGGGTTAAATGTTTGTAGTGCATGTAATTACCCTGAGTGGAGCTTTCATGCCCCCTACTCCACTGCCACGCTGACGACTCCCTCTTCTCTTTCTCCTCCTCTAGTGTCTCGCCTGCATTGTGAAAGTGAATCTTTCAAGATGGATCTCATCTTAGACGTGAACATCCAGATCTACCCTGTAGACTTGGGTAAGTATTGAACCGATTGTACCGGGAGGCTGTATGCTATGCTGGTCCGTCTGTTCTTCAGCCTCACTGGTTGCTGCTCTTTGCTGTTCTCAGGTGACAAGTTCCGGTTGGTCATAGCCAGTACTTTGTATGAAGATGGTACCCTGGATGACGGTGAATACAACCCCACGGATGACCGGCCTTCCAGGTAAGAAGGGAGCACGTGAAGGATGCTGGAAGACTTTGTAGCTGATTGGTGGTGTAGAAAGACCCTTCCTTAGTTCTGGGAGTAAATGACCCTCAGCTCTGAGAAACCTTAGGGGAAATTGCGAGACTTAGGGAGCAGACAAGCAGGTGTTTATCTAGAGCATTTGATTTTATGTGCACGCATTGTGTTTTATTTTTGTATTTGGGTTTTGGGATCATACCTGGTGGAGCTCAGGGGACCCAGAGGTGCCGGGGTGGGGAGAGTGGGGGGTCAAATCCAGGGATGGCTCCAGTTGTTTGAGCTTTTTCCCTGGTCTTTTGGTGCAGGGTTTTGTTTGGTTTCATTTTGGGGCCACAACAGGTTGTGTCTGTGGTCAGGGCTTACTCCTGGCTCTGGGCTCCGGGATCACTGTTGTTGGTACTTGGGGATGCAAACCCAGGCAGACTACTTCCAGGACAGGCACGTTAACCCTAGTACTATGTCTCTGGCCCTGAACTGCATTTTTTCTTTTTTTTTTTGTGGGGGTGGGGTGGGGGGAGGGGAGGGGAGGGTGCGTACACCCAATGATGCTCAGGGTATACTTCTGGTTTTTAGTCAGGAATCACTCCTGGCGGTGCTTAGGGGACCATGTGGGATGATGGGGATTGGATTCGGGTCAACTGTGTGCAAGGCAAGTGCCCTACCTCCTGTACTATGGTTCTGGCTCCTGAACAGCAGTCTTTTGATGGCTGAGAAAATGACCACTGAGTGATCTAGGTTGTGTGGGCCTTACAGCTTGGGGTGTGGATACAGTGCCCCACAAAAAGACTGGTGTCCCACAGGTTTTTTTTTCAGCCCTGCCATTTATTTGTTCATTAATTCAGATGTCTTTTAGCCTTAGATGAGAACATCCCGTGAAAAAAGAGTTCACAGGGTTGTTGAACACTTAATCCCATGTTTGGAAAAGTGCCTGTTCTGCTGACACTTTACCAGTGCCTTTTTTTTCTCCCAGTTTTTGGCTGATCCTTTATTTTAATTATTTTTGGTTTTGGGGCCATACCTGGGGGCCGTATAGGATGCTGGGGATTGAACCTGGGTTGACTGTGTGTAAGGCAAGCACCCTACCCACTATACCACCAGTTGCCTTTTTTTTTTTCTTTTTGGATCACACCCAGCAATACTCGGGTTACTCCTGGCTCTGCACTCAGGAGTTACTCCTGGTGGTGGTCAGAGGACCATATGGGATGCTGGGAATCGAACCCGGGTTGGACGCGTGCAAGGCAAATGCCCTACCCGCTGTGCTATTGCTCCAGCCCCAACCAGTTGCCATTTTTAAGGGGTCTCTTTTTTGTTTGTTTTGTGGCCATACCCAGCGATGCTCAGTGATTACTTCTGGCTCTGTTCTGAGGAACTACTCCTGGCAGGCAAATGTCCTACCTGTTACCGTTCTGGCCAGCCTTTGGGAGTATCTTATTAATTGCTTTTCAGCATAATCTTACTACCGTTGTTTCTCAGGGCTGACCAGTTTGAATATGTAATGTACGGGAAAGTGTACAGGATCGAGGGGGACGAAACCTCGACGGAAGCAGCAACACGCCTGTAAGTTCCGTGGCCTTGTAAGGGCCCTTTTCTCTCTCTCCTCTCCCTCAACCCCTGCCCTGTGCTGAGGATTTGGGTCAGCCTCGGACAGGGAAGGCCCTGGCCATGCCTCCTGACTGGGTCCCTCTCCCCAAACCTTCAGAACTAGGGGGGAGCCAGAATGAACCTCTGCCAAGAGTGTGTCCGGTCCGCAGTTTGCTCCCTGTGGCCTTTGTCGGCACCTCAGGCTCCAGCGGTGCAAGTGGTGGTTTGGCTGAGTAAAGGGTAAAGGAAGGTTGGCTCCTCAGGACCCAAGTGCAGTATTAAGTGATTGTTTGACTTTTTAGGGGGGTGTGTGTGTGTGTGTGTGTGTGTGTGTGTGTGTGTGTGTGTGTGTGTGTAAATGCAGCATTAAGTGATTAATTGCTAGACTTTTTAGGGGGGTGTGTGTGTGTGTGTGTGTGTGTGTGTGTGTGTGTGTGTCGCGTGTGTACTACTCTGCAACCCAATCCCTGCTTCTTTGGTTTCCCTGCCCCACTATTTTTTTTTTTCATCTTTGCTTCAACATCTTATTAAAACAACGTGTGTCCTTCTCATGAAATTTGAAAAGCAAAGAAGTCATGTGAATAAGGAGAAAAAGTTACCTATAATTCCATACCCAGAAGGAAACTTTTTTATATAAACATTTTGGGTAACCTAGGTATTTTTTTCCTGCGTACATTTTCCCTTTGAGATCATGTTGTGTATTACGATCTTTTTTTCTGCTCCTTTTGCCTAATGTTACATAGAATGCTTCTTCATTTTATTCACGTAGGATAAGTTTAAAGCATACCCTAAGTATTTTAATAGCTGTATGGCATTTCAGTAGATGGGTATGTTTTCATTCATGCAACCTGTTCCCTTATTTGGACATGTAGTTTCTTTCCCCTTGCTAATATAATGGTCACTACCTTGGGCCCAGGAGACAGCTCAAAGGGTTGTATGCGCAAGGGCCTGGGTTCGGTTCGTGGCCCAGCATGGCTGTCCATGGTGTGGCCTCCCATTCCCGCACGTTACCGCTGGGACTGAGCACTAAATTGTCAACCCTTCGTAGCTGGTCTGAGTATTGCTCGGAGTGGACCCTGAGCACTGCTTGGGAATCTTCACCAAAGTGAAGATTCAAAACCAGGAATAACCCAGCCACTGCCTCACACAAGTCTTGGCATTCATCTTTGTCTAAGTTTGAGTCTTGTTTATTTTTTTATTGTTTTGGGCCACACTCAGCTGTGCTCAAGGACTTTCTTTTGGCCCCGTGCCCAGGGATCAGTCCTGGTGGGGCTCAGGCAACCTTACATGTTGCCAGGGGGTGAGTCCGGGTTGGCTGTGTGCAAGACAAGGCCAGCGCCCTCCCTGCTGTGCAGTTATTCTGGCCCCTGAATCTGGCCCTTGCACCTAAGGGTGACTGAGGTTTCTTTGTGTGCGGCGGGGTACACCTGGGAGGCTTGGGCTGTTCCTGGTTCTGCCCAGGAGTGACCCTGAGTGGTTCCTGGGAGTGGGGGACCGTGTGTGGTGCTGGGGATTTGAAATGGGGGCTGGCCACACACCAGGCCAGTGCCTCTCCTGACCCTTCTTCTTGGCCCTGGCAACTGCTTTCTCTCCGAGTGGCTGGGGTAGCAAGCTCCTGAGGAATTCGTCCCTGAGCTCCGACTCAAGGGCCGGGGGTCCTTCTGTTGCAGCTCTGCCTACGTGTCCTATGGCGGCCTGCTCATGAGGCTGCAGGGCGATGCCAACAACCTGCACGGGTTCGAGGTGGATTCCAGAGTATATCTGCTGATGAAGAAGCTGGCCTTCTGAGCTGCCTGCACCTAGGGCCTTCCCTCGCACCTGAGTCGCTGTCGCTCTTCCTCACGCGCCGAGAGGGGCTGACCGTACCCTGCGGGGGCACCCAGGAAGCCTGGACACAGTGGGGGATGACACGTGCTGCGAGAGACTTGCTGAGGAAGCGCGAAATGATCCCAAAGTTGTTGGTTGCATAAAACTTGTAGTTTATTTTATTAAAATGTTTGGTTTTTATTTTTCAGACTCTGTCTCCTCTTTGAAACACTTGCTTGAACATGATTCTTCCCCAGCTCACCCTCAGTAGACGATGTTCACGGCACAGCCAGATCCGCCACGTAAACAGGGGATCTGTTCTTCCCTTTTTGGTGTTCGGGTTCAGGTGCCCACCCACCATTTACCCTCCAGTGTGGTTTTCCCCTGAGAGAGACAGTGCGGTGCTTCTTGGTTCCTGAGGGCACCCAAGCCTAGAAGATACCACCCATCTGGCGTTGCCTTTTGAGTTGGCAGGGAGCCTAGCTCGTGTCCTTCGAACACATTCAAGTCCCTTAGGGAGCCGGATCACGTTGACTGAATGAGTCACTCCCCTCCCGACGCAGCCTCGGGTGGGCGCGTTTAGACGTGGGCGCGGGACGGGACTGCAGCGAACAGAGGGAGCGTCCTGGGTGCAGGTAGGGCCCGAGCCTGCTGCGTCTCTTGGGCTCTGAGGGAGAGGGCGGTTGTCCCCAGCGACAGCAGAGCTGCTGCACTGACCCGTGGAGTGGACAGGACAGCAATACCAATGAGGTTGGCAGTCCTGCAGCGGTGCCGGGGACAATGCGGCAGCTGACTGCAGTCACTCGCTTCAGAGTGGGGGAGTCCAGAGCTGAGGAAGTGGTGAGGCAGCCTGGCGTTCGCTCTGACAACGGGATCCTGGTACCCACTCTGGGAAATTCAGGGTCTGCAGAAAGGTGGGAATGTGTATTAGGAGGTTGTCTCCTGGCAGGGGAGGAAGATGAGCAGGCAGAACACGTGCTTTTTACCCGGAAGGCCTGGCTTCGAACCCTGGTGGGTGGGGCCGGAGCGATGGGACAGTGGGTAAGGTACTTGCCTTGCATGTAGCCTCTCTGGATTCATTGGCCCAGCACTGCTTATGGCCCCTTCTGCCCGGCTAGGAGTGATCCCTGAGCATTGCCAGGTGTGGTCCCCAAACCAAACAATTCCCCCTGGCACCACAGGGTGAACACCAGTGAACACCTCCAGGCGTGACCCTGAGCACAGAGCCTGGAGTGGCCCATGAACACTGCCTGGTGTAGTGCCACCTGCCTCCTCCCTCTAAGACAACAGAAGAGCGCCAGAGACGTAGCACAGAGGGTAAGGCACTAGACTTGTGTGCAGTTGACCCCAGCGTGACCCCCAGTACCACAGATGTCCCTTGAGCAAATGGATTATGACCTCCCCTTCACTCCCCAACCCATCCCCAAAAAGTCATGTCTCTGAGGGCTGGAGAAATAGATAGTGGGCTGAATGCATGCTTGTATATAGGAGGCCCAGGTTCATATGGCCCCCCGGGCACCACTCAGTGTAGCCCCCATACAGGTCTTTTGGGCCCCAGAGATGACTTAAAGGACTGGAGTGTACACCCTTGGCATCCTGGAGTTCGGGTCTGGTCCCGTCTCGTCTCTGCCTCCCTCTGTGTCAATACAGTCAGTAATAAAACAAAAACCGGGGGCTGGAGAGAGGACAGGAGCTCGGGTGCTTGTTCTATACACTGCTGACCCGGGTTCAATCTCTGGCACTGCATATGGTCCTCTGAACACTGGGAGGTGAGATCCCCGAGCACAGGTGTGACCCCCCCCCCAGAAAGTGTTTTAAAAAGTCTCTTTTGATGTCTTGGTTTTGCCCTGGGCCCTGGAATCCTGCTGGGATGCCTGGGGGCATTTCCTTTCCTGTCATTTTCACGTCTTTACAAGGGGTGTTAGAAATAGTATTTGGGGAAATATCCATGAGCCCTGCAGGGGGGAGGGAGAGGTGTTTCTTTTGCCTCCCTGGGGGATGGGGGAAGATGAGGCCAATAGGAGGTGCAGTGGGGGTTGGGATGAAGTTCTCTGGAATCCCAGGAAGTCATTTGGGAGTGGGGCTCGAAGTTGCCATGTTTAATGGGAGTGAAAGCACCTCATTGATAGCATTTGTAGGGTTGCTTTCGGATGATTCTGGTTCATGTGAGAAAGCAGAAGGTAGACCTGGCCAACAGCAAGATGAAAATAAGAATTGGGTTGTTACTTTTTTTTTTTCCTGAGGGGGAAGGGGCAGAATCAGCAGACAAGAGTTTGATTGGCACATACTAAGACGCCTGTATTTATATTGGCTGCTCAGTAAGTCAAATGCCAATGCTGGAAGACCAGCATTTTCTGGCAACATCCATGCCATTTGACCGTCCTTGTCTCTCATCTGACCATGCCCCAAATCCTTCCTTCGTGTCTTTAGTCCCCTTGGCATATCTTGTCTCAGCTGCTGGCTTTTTTGTATGCCATTAAGTATTTCATTTGATCATTAGCTTTGACCTACTTTGGTAATTTAGTAAATCACAATTTCCACTCACCATCGCCTTGACTACTCGCTGGAATTTGTAGTGTGGATGAACTAATTCTCTCCCATGAAGACACTGACCCCAGGCGGAAGGCTGGAGAACACATTTGAGCTTTGTGCATTTGTGGCTTCCTCTTGCGTGGCAACCGTTGTGTCCAGACTGGGGACAGAGGGGACCCTGCAGGTGTCTACACTGGGTCGCCCCCGCGAGGAACTCGAGTGTGGATGTGTTGGCTCCCCTGTGACTTGGCAGTCTTTCCCAACATGTGGAATCACACAATGGCCCATTGAACGACATTCCCCGACCAGGAACGTGTGTTCCAGAAGCGCGGGGCTGAGGGGGGACTCCGTGATTTTGTGTTGAAAACTGAGCTGCTAATATTCACCTTATGGAGTGGTGTGAACTCCCAAGAGCTCATTGACATGAGGGTCCCAGGACAGTCCCGCCACGCTGGCTTATTAGTTCTGGAAGCTTTCGGTGATCCTGGGTATTTGTGGGGCTCTCTGGGACTCTGGGTTCCTGGTGCCACTGCCCACGCGGTAGCCATCCCTCTGTTTTAGGGAGCAGGAGGTGGAGAGGGGAGAGCATCCTGAGTTTTTTTTGTTTTTTTTTTTCTTTTTGGGTCACACCTGGCAATGCACAGGGGTTACTCCTGGCTCTGTGCTCAGGAATTACCCCTGGCAGTGCTCAGGGGACCGTATGGGATGCTGGGAATCGAACCCGGGTTGGCCGCGTGCAAGGCAAATGCCCTACCCGCTGTGCTATTGCTCCAGCCCCCTGAGTTTTCCTTAGCTAGTGTTGATCTCTTTTTGGGGGGATGGGGGGTGCGGGAGGAGCACACCAGGATGCTGTAGATGGAACCCGGGCAAGGCCAGAGCCCTGCCTGCTGGACTGTCTTTGCACCCTAGCGCTGATCTTTGCAGTGGGGTTTTGGGATGGGGACAGTATCAACCTCTTCCTAAGCATCATGGTGGCTTTTAATTGCCCAGATCCACCCCTAATTCCAACTGCTTGCCCACGGCTCTCTAGGAGGGCTTGCGGTGGTCCCCCAGGCCACCTGAGAAGACACTCTGAGCCTTTCACCACCTGCCGGCTCGGCACTCCTGCTGTTTGAGCCCCGGGAGACAGCGCCCGGCACTTCCTGCACTTCCCCCGCCCTCCACAGGAGGGAGGCAGGAACCCGCACCCGCGGCAGCTTCCTGCCAAGCCCCTCAAGCCTTGCTATTTGCTCAGCTGCGGCAGCCAACTCTCAGCTCTCAGGTCTGCATAGCCTTACCTGGGGTGCAAGGCGCTCCAAGGTTTCCTGTTAGCCTGGTGATTTTCCCCCCTTTTCTCAAGGAACAGGGAGACCTATTACTACCAACCCCTCCCCGAAGAAGAACATCTTGCTTTTCAGGCACCTTTTGGGATGTTCTCATTCCTTTTGGTTTTGGTTTTGTTTTTGTTTCGGGGCCACACCTGGCGATGCTCAGGGCGTCATTCCTGGCTCTGCACTCAGAAATTACTCCCAGTGGTGCTTGGGGAGCTGTATGGGATGCCTGGGATTGAACCCAGGTTGGCAGCATGCAAGGCAAGTGCCCCACTCGCTGTACTTATCTCTCCAGCCCCCTTTTCTTCCTTTTCTTTTTTTTTGGTGATGCTGGGTTCAAACCCAGGGCCTCCTACATGTAAGGCAATGCTCTGCTACTGAGCCATGTCCCTTGCCCTGTTTTGAGTTTTTTTGGACCATTCCTGGCTCTGTCCTTGGGGATCAAAGCTGGGTCAGCTGCATGCAAGGCCTTCGCCGCTGTACTGTTTCTCCAGTCCCTGCGACCCTGGCTTTTTTGTTTGTTTGTTTGATTTTGGACCACACACAGGCCTGTGCTTGGGGAGCTGCTTGGGGCAGTGATCAGGGGACCGTGCGGTACTGGGGACCCAGCCAGGGCCTCCTACTAGGAAAGCCTGTGCTCTGGTCCTCTGAGCACCCTTCTTAGTCCTGTTCTTTTTTTTTGGGGGGGGGGCACGCTCAGCAATACTCAGGGGTTACTCCTGGCTCTGTGCTCCTGGTGGTGCTCGGGGGACCACAATGGGGTGCCCGGGATCGAGCCCGGGTTGGTTGCATGCAAGGCCAATGCCCTCCGTACTATAGTATCACTCCTGCCCTGGCTCTTTGTGTGAGCTCAGTACTCAGCTGTTGCAGAGGACAGCCAGCTTCTCTCTCAGTTCTCAAGAGTCAGGATTTCCTAAGAGAAGGAGCGTTCCCTTAAGAAAGAAAGTGGCGGGGGCGGGAGATGAACCTTTGTGCTGAGGAGAGAGCCACAGTTCTTTTTTTTTTTCTGCTGACATAAGGTTCCTTTTGGTCTCTGCCCAGAGGCCAGGCCGGGGCAGGCCTTTGCAGGATCTCAGAGCAAGGGCACCGCAGGGAATCCAGAGCTGTGCATTTGCGCAGAAAACAGACAGAGAAAAACTAGCTGCTCTGGCGAATATTATTGATAGCTTAAAAAAATAGCTTCTGAAGTTTTCTTATAGAGAGTGAAAAAAAAAAAGAGCCTCTTTTCCTGTCCTGTGGACCCCCTTTCTCCAGGGCTGTGGGGTTGGGTGAAAGCATCAGGACTCCGGACTCGCTGCCCTGCCTCTCAGGGCCTCCGGGGTAGGTTAGGGACTCACACAGGAGGCGAGGCCAGGGGGCCAGGGGCCGGCGGCCCTGGCCCTTCCTCTTCCTGAGACAGATTCTGGACGTGAGGGGGGGCTGCTGCCGTGAGGTGAGGCCCAGAGGAGGGCCGGGGGGACCAAGAAGAGGAGAGTGTGGTCGGTTCGAGACGGGGCTGGCTTGGGGAGGACCCAGGCTGCAGGCTGGGTGGTGGGGAGCCAGTGTCCGTGACCCCTGGAGGGGCATCCGGGGCACTGAGAACCCGGGGTGAGGGACCCGGGAAGAATCCCCGAGTTCCATTCAGAAGTCCCTGTGTCCAGTTGGGTTGTCCAGAACCTTGGTCCCGACCCTGGAAGGTCTGGTTCAGCAGCACAGGCAGGGGGGTTCCGAGCAGCCGCAGACTCGGCCCAAGTCCAGAGCCCGTAGTTCTGACCGAGACGCTGGCGTTGGTCTCTGGCACCCCAGAAGTCCGCTGTGGGAGCTGGCTCAGCTCGAGGGCCAGCGAGGGGCCGCTTGGCATGGCGGTGGTGGGCAGGGCCCGCCTGGCACAGAGGGCAGGTCCCACGACAAGCAGCAGAAAACGCACCTTGCCTCGGAGCAGCTGCTGGAAACTCAGGAAGATGGCGCCGGGGTCCTGGTGGACGGCGGTCCTGCCCTGTGGGGGAGGCTGAGGGCAGAGGCGGGCCTGAGGCCAGAGGCCGGGGTCAGATCTGCCTCGGTCTACACAGGAGACCAGGGTTCCGGCAGGCCTTGAGGCTGGGGGTGGGGAGGACTCCTTGGCAGCTTCCTGCAACACCCCTCTCTTCCCTCCAGACCTTTTTCCCCCTTTTTTCCCTTTTTTGGGTCACACCAGCGATGCTCAGGGGTTCCTCCTGGCTCTGCACTCAGGAATCACTCCTGGCGGTACTCAGGGGACCATATGGGATGCAGGGAGTCGAACCCAGGTCCACCGCGTGCAAGGCAAATGCTCTGCCCGCTGTGCTATGGCTCCAGAGCCCCCCCCTCCCCCCGACTTTCTAAGGGGAATGCGTTTGCAGAGGAGGGTCGCTTCCACAGTGCCCCCGGCTGGGCATTTACCTGGGCTCCAAGCAGGCCCTGCAGGGCCCCGAGCAGGAGGCGGACCTGTCCAGCAAGCTGTCCCAGCAGGGATGAGAGGCAGGTGGGTCCCAGCTGCGCCCGCGCTGCTGCCGCTCCCTCCAGCAGCAAGGCTGCTGCTCCCAGCACGTCCTGTGCTCGGGCCTGCTCCTGGCAGAGATGGAAGAGAGAAGCGGAGCTGCTTCAAAGGGCTCCTAGCGGGTGGGGAGCCTGCGGGAGTCGCCAGCAGGATGAATCATAGGAGCTGGGAACTGGACAGGACCACGGGCCCACCCAGCACAGGAATTCCTCCCGCTTCCCGACAATTGGTCCTCGGCTGCCGCTGGGCCAACCGCGGTGTCCCGGAACCCAGCCTGCTCCGACACTCGGTGGCAACCCCCACGGCTTTTGTGTTTTTCCCTGTCTTCGTGAGGCTGACGTCTGTCCGAGGGTGGATTTGGCCTCTTGATTCTAGAGCTGGAAGGGCTACTCGTTGGGCTGTAAAACCGTGGGATCAAATAATTATTTCAAAGCTGGCTGTAGAGAAGAGGAGAGTAGTCGTAAAGATCGTTCCTAGACCTCTAAGGGGTCCGACTTCCTACGTGGCAGGGGAGAAAGGAAATCCTGGGGATATCTGGGGGGTGGAAGAGCTTCCTGGACCTCTCACCATCTTCCCCCAGGCCATGTTTAGGCTTTGGTTTTGGATGGGGGGGGGTCACACCCAGCTATGCTCCTGGCTCACTCTTGGCTCTGGGTTCAGGGGTGACTCCTGGTGATGCTCAAGGGGACCCTGTGTGACGCTGAGGATTCGAACCCGGCTTGACCACAGGCAAAGCCAGAGCCTTAACTTCTGTGCTATTGCTCTGGCCCAATCGCCTAAGCTCTAAAAAAGAGACCACTCCTCAAATAACATGTTGTCTTTGTTCGGTTGTTTCCGTGCTAGGGATCAATCCAGGGCTTTGCTAGGAGCCATGTTCCACCCTCTTCATGCAATTTATTTTCCAGCTTCTATCTGTTCAGCTTCTTCCTCCTTCTGAACTGAAGCTAGTTTGTTTGTTTGTTTATTGGTCACACAGAGATGCCCAGGGGATTACTCCTGGCTCAGTACTCAGGAATTACTCCTGGTGGTGCTTGAGGGACCATATGGAATGTCGGGGATCAAGCCCAGGTTAAGGTTTGTAAGGCAAATGTCCTACCCACTGTGCTATACTGCTCCGGCCCTGCGAGCTAGTTTAGTATGGACCCTCTGAATAAATCTGAGCCTATTCAAATTCATGTATTTTTGTTTTGGGGGGCCACACCCAGTGATGCTCAGGGGTTACTCCTGACTCTGTACTCAGGAATCTGTGCTCGGGAGGCCATATGGGATGCTGGGGACCGAACCTGAGTCAGCTGCAAGCCAGGCAAACGCCCTACCCACTGAACTATCTCCAGCGCCCTGAGTTTATTCATATTTAAAGGAGGCAATCTAATGCTAAACCCGTTACTCTTTCGGGTTGTTTTGGGGTTGGGCCTCTCCCAGACCAAGTGATGCTGGAAGTTGAACCCAGCCGCCCCCCCCACCCCCCACCCCCGCCGCGCCATACAAGACAAGTGCTCGACCACTGAGCTATATCCCCTGTCTCAGGCCTGTACTTTGAAGTGTGGGCAACTTAGAATGGAGCTTTATAGGAATATTTCCACAATGAGGATGCCAAGCCTTTAAAGCTGCCTAGAATCACTAGCTTTTAAAAATAGCTGCTTCAGTAATGGGGTCAACTCAACCCTCCCAAATTTTCTTCATAGTGAGTTCTTGGGCTAGAACTTTATGGGCAGAAGCATCATGGCCGGAGTTGCAGTGCGACTTTCTTCAGTTGCTTTCCATGTGGAGAATTTTATGTGCCTCTCTGTTAAATTTCACCTTGCTTTTGACCTCGTGTCTCCGAAATTTGAGTCTTGATTCTGCCATTTGTTAAGTTAGCTGCGCTTTCCAGGTCTCTGTGTCATGTGTGGAAAATAGATCAGTCTTTTCTGTGCCACCCTAAGAAGGCAATACGGTTCGAGCTGAAGAGATAGTAGAGTGGGTAAGCTGTGTATGCAGCCAACACTAGTTTGATCCTTGGCACTGCATGTGGTCCTCCGTGCTCTGCCAGGAGTGAATCCTGAGCACAGAGCCAGGAGAAAGAGCTGTGCACCGCTGGGTGTGGCTCCAAAACCAAAAATGGAAACAAAACAAAAACAAATTAAAAAAAGGAGGCTGCCTGGTTCTAGATCAGAAGCAGGGCAACGAGAGAGAGAGATTTCTGTCCAGCTTGACGACGTTTTCAGCTGCTTAAGTCTATTTAACATCCTGGGGAGGCAAGTTGTCCATGGGATAGCGTCGTGTTAGAAGGGAAACTGGGTTAGCTTAGCCAAACTCAAGGTGGCACCCTTTTAGGGATTTCAGGCCCTGTAAAGAGGGCCAGAGAGAGAGGAGACCCGGGTGAAGGCACTTGGCACGCGGGCATCTGACCCCAGTTGGAACCACGGATATCATAGACGTTCTCCTCAGCACCACCAGGGGTCACTCCTGAGCAGAGAGCCAGGAATAGCGCCTGCTGCGTGTGCCCCCCAAACCTGAAATCCAAACCCAAACATTTGAAGAATTCAGGAGAAGTGTAGGTAATGGAGGACAGGGGTGGCTTCCTTACCGTCTGGGTTTTCCATTCTGCCAAGCTGAAGTCCACAGCGGGCAGCAGGACAGGTGAGGACAACGGGTTAACTTCCGGGCACTGGCTCTGTTGGAAAGATTAGTGTGTGTGTGTGTGTGTGTGTGTGTGTGTGTGTGTGTGTTGTGGGGGGCGGGGAGAGAGGGGCTGGAAGGGAGGGCAGGGTGGCCCGAAGACCAGCAAATATAGAATGATCCTCCACCCAGAGAGGTATTGAGAAGCAGAGTTGGAACAACAAGTGGCCGTAGGCCACAGGAACTCAGAGCTGATCCACAGAACTCACAGAACTGAGCTGAACTGGGCTGGGGTGTCCTTGGGACATTGGTGGAAAGAAGTGGGCACTGATGGGAAGTGTGTGGCATCAGAATGTTGTACGAAGGAAACTCTTGCTGACTGTATTATTGAGATATATATATATGTATATATATATTATTTATATATCTTTTTTTTACTTTTTGGGTCACATCTGGCGATGCTCAGGGGTCACTCCTGTGCTCATGTACTCAGGAATTACTCCTGGCAGAGCTCTGGGGACCATATGGGATTCTGGGAATCGAACTCGGGTAAGCAGCATGCAAGGCAAATGCCCTGTCTGCTGTGCTATGGCTCCAGCCCCAGTATATAGCACTGTGGCACTGTCCTCCCATTGTTCATCGATTTGCTTGAGCGGGCACCAGTAACATCGCACAAAATTGTGAGACTTGTTGTTACTATTTTTGGCATATTGAATACGTCATGGGCTGGAGCGATAGCACAGCAGGTAGGGTGTTTGCCTTGCAAGCAGCCAACATGGCCAATCCGAGTTCGATTCCTCCGCCCCTCTCGGAGAGCCCAGCAAGGTACCGAGAGTATCTCTCCTGCAAGGCAAAGTCTGGCAAGCTACCTGTGATGTATTCGATATGCCAAACACAATAACAACAAGTCTCACAATGGAGACATTACTGGGCC
>JAOXYA010011082.1:0-13997 GCA_028565675.1 Sorex palustris | reverse complement strand
ACAAACTCTGAGAACTATGTCACTGTTATTTTGGAGTTTGGCCAAACCCGGCTCAGCTCAGGACTACTCCTGGCACTTCAATCAGGGGTCACTCCTGGCAGTGCTCAAGAGACCATATGGAGACCCAGGAATTGAACCTCAGTCAGCTGCATGCAAGGCAAGTACCTTATCTGCTGTACTACCTTGCTGGCCCTTTGAAAGTCACTTTGGAAAAACATACAATTGGGGCATATGTAAGGCAGAAGATAGGTCAAAGTAGCTGTGATATAAGGACGGGGGAGGAAGGTGATAGGGTCTTCAGTGAGGATGGTATTAGTACCTTTGTACATCAAGGCTATAAAAATAGACAATATTGCAAGTGTATTATCTAAAATATAATAACTAAATGTTAGAAAATGAAAAAATCTTCCATTCTCATGGATTGGAAGAATTAATATGATCAAAATGGCTACCCAATCCAAAGTATTATATAAATTCAAGGCAATTCTCTTCAAAATCCTAGTGGTGAAATTCACAATCTTAGAATATAGTAACAAACAAAGGCACCAAAGCCTGGTAACTGGTTCAAAGAAATGAGCTGTCCCAGAGCCGGGATAGAAGTGTGGAGTTGGAGAAGGGGAAAAACTCTTGTGGAGGATGTGGTCTTGAAACATTGCATACATGAAGTCCTATAACTAATTGTACTGTAAATCATTCAACCTAAAATTAAATAATAATAATAATAATAATAATAATAATAAAATTAAACTGTAAGAAATCAAATGCTTAAACTTTATCCACAAGTTCTGTAAACATAAAACTGATTTGAAAAAAATAGAATATGGGAGAAGTTGCATTTCTTTTTCTTTCTTTTCAACTTTTTTATTGAATCACTATGACATAGACTCTTACAAAGCTGTTCCTGATGGGATTTCAGTCATACTATATTCTAACTCCTGTCCCTCTACCAGTGTACATTTCCCAGCACCAGTGTCCAAAGGTTCCCTCCCATCATGCCCACACCCCCCACCTGCCTCTATGGCTAGCACTTTTCTTCTCTCTTTCTCTCTCTCTCTCTCTCTCTCTCTCTATCTATCTATCTATCTATCTATCTTCACACACCTTTTGGGCATTGGGATTTGCAATATTGATACTGAAAGGTTATAAAGAATATCCCTTTACCTACTTTTAACCCTCAGATCTTGTCCAGAGTGATCATTCCCAGCTATTATTGTCATACCTATTTTTTCTCTATCTTACCTACACTGAGCATAGTGCAAGGAGTAACCCCAGAGCATGACTTGATTGGCCTCCAAATAAACAAAAAAATTATAAATAACTAAATAAATCTAGTAGAATCTTTGAGAAAGATGAAGAAAGGCACTAAGAGATTTAGAAATATTAGTGTTCAGGGTGGGGGGTGGAGGTACAGTATGATTATTATTTTCCTAGAAGGATCAGACAAAGTTTTTTCCAAAGATGAAAGAATTGTCAGACACAGTTGAATCCTGAGGAGTCAAGGAAGTTTGACATTCCAAGTCACCTTCTTGAGACTCTAAATTAATCTGCTTTTTCTTGAGATTCTAGATTAATCTTTTTTTAGGGCCAGGAGAGGGAGAGAGTTTGAGATGTACCAAAAGGTCTTGAAAATTTTCATTTATATTTACCAAATAACAGATTTATCTTATACTATTCTTCATCAGTAGTTACTATTATTATGTTGAGTAGTAAAAAGAAATTTCAGTCAATGCCAAATAATTCATATGGGATCTCACTTGTTCTTTACTATTCTCCAAAACTCTACAATACTAAATACAACTTAAGCATTATGATTACATGATCATAATGTTATGGTTATAAAATTATGGTTTTATTTTTATTTTTGTTTTGAGGACACACTTGACTAGGTTCAAGGATAACTCCTGGTGGTGGTGGTGGGGGGGGGGGAGTTGTTGGTATAATGTGGGAACCAAATTCGCTCCTGAATCAAACTGGTATGGCCAGATGGAAGGCAAGCTTCTTAACACTTATACTATGACTACAATTTCAGTTTTAATTTTCAGAGTGCACTTCTAGAATGCTAAAGTTATGGCTTCCTTATTTAATATAAATTAAAGCTGTTTTTTTGCTTTCAATGTTAACACCTTTTTTTCTGTTAACATGTCCTTTAAATTCTGTTCAGTCATTAATTTAACCAATTTTTATTGAAGCTTTGCCACATGCAAATCACTTGTCAAATGATGAGCAAACAGCAAGAAACAGCATGCCAGGATATGTGTTCTCATACAGCTTAAAATCTCATCGAGTAGTATAAACTTAAAACTCTGTACTTAGCCACTTGTGAAGGCAATGCTTGTAAACACTTACCTTTGCAAATGTTTGGGTTCAGAAATGATACTGAAAAAAAAAACTAGAAGGATGAAGTGTCTCATAAAACATTAAACAGATGGCTGTAATGTGGGCACTGTTTTAGATTTGATCTTATGGCAACCATGAAGATACTGAAAACATCTGCAAGCAATTTCAAAGTAATAAAAAAAGTTCTTGTTTAAAGATCTTCTGTAAATAGCTACATTGCCTTCTCAAATTGGCAATTCAAAATGCTCTCTGTAGAATTATGTTATTCTATTATTAAATTTTATACCAAAAAGTAAAAAAAAAAGAAATAGTGGAATGGACAGACAAGAAAATACAGGAAGAAATGAGAGCAGAAATAAGAAAGCTACAAACAGAAGTGTCACTAATAAAGGATTCAGTAGTTGAAATAAAAAACTTAGTGGGTGCCCTCAACAGTAGAATGGCTGCAGCTGAAGACAGAATTAGTGAGCTTGAAGATGAGCTGCAAAAATCCTAAAGGCAACGACAAACAATGGCAAAAGACCTCAAATTAGCTCTAGGGCAAATCAGAGACCTAAGGAATGAATCCAAGAGGAACAACATAAGAATCATCAGAGTTCCAGAAGGACAGGGAGGCAACTCCAACGAAAAGTCCACAGTTAAAGATATCATTGATGAAAAGCTCTTAGAGATAAAGAATTCAGACCTCCAGATCCAAGGAGTCCAAAGGGTGCCAGCTAAAAGAGACCCTACTAAGAACACTCCAAGACATATCATAATCAGAAAGAAAGATGCTACAGATAGAGACAGAACTCTGCAAGCAGCAAGGTCAAAGAAGAAAATCACATACAAAGGAGTATCTGTTAGATTTACAGCAGCCTATCAGAGGAATCCTTCCAAGAACAAAGACAATGGTGGGATATAGTGAAAAAACTCAATGAAATGAAGGCCTCACCAAGAATACTTTGTCCGATTAAACTCTCACTCAAACTCAAAGGAACAATACTATTTCGTGGATAAACAACAGCTCAGAAATCTCAGAGACTCAAAACCAAACTTAAAAGAAGGACGAAAGGGGCTTCTGTAAGACAAGAAAAACCTCTACAACAAACATTCACAGAAAGATGGCACAAAACCCCATGACAATAATCTCTCTCAATGTCAAGGGTCTAAATGCACCATCTAAGAGACACAGAGTGGCAAAATGGATTCAGAAATTGAACCCGACATTTTGCTGCCTACAAGAAACATATATGAACAGTCAGAACAAACATGGACTCAAAGTCAAAGGATGGAAAACAAACCTTCAAGCAAACAACTCCCTCAAAAAGACCAGGGTGGCCATACTAGTATCAATAACATGGATTTCAGGTTGAAAAAGATTAGAAGGAACAGCGAAGGGCATTTTTTAATAATCAAGGGATATTTAAAGGAGAAAGAAATCACACTCCTAAACATATACAAACCCAATGAAGGTCCAGCTAAATACTTAAAACTACTGCTAAGAAGGACATTGCTAGCAACACAATAGTAATTGGAAACTTAAACACCACCTTATCACCTCTGGATCAATCAAGAAGATTAAAACTCAGCAAGGAAACACTGACTTTGAAGGAAGAAATAGAAGAGAAAGGGCTAATAGATCTATACAAGGCTCTAAATTCCCCCTCGCCCTCCCCCTCAAATAGAATAAACATTATTGTCCAGTACACATGGAACATTTTCCAAAATAGACCACTTTCTGGGTCACAAAATATACCTCAAAAGAATCAGGAAGATAGAAATTGTATCAACTGTCTTTTCAAACCACGATGTACTGAAGATGAAGTTAATCATGCAAGATGCAGAAAACCAAATCAAACATTTGGAAATTAAACAACTCAATGTTGAAAACGAGTGGGTTAGGAAGGAAATCAAGGAAGAAATCAAAAGATACCTGGAAACAAAGGAGAATGAAGACACAAGCTACCAGAACCTGTGGGACACAGCTACAGCCATATTAAGGGGAAAAATTATAGCTCATATCTCCCTACTGCCAAAAGCAAATAGACACCACAAAAAAGAAAATTACAGGCCTATATCCCTGATGAAAATGGATGTGAAGATCCTTAACAAAATATTAGCAAATAGAATTCAACATGAACGATCATGAACAATCGGTTTGAGGCTCTTCATGTTCCCAGAGCGAACAAATGCCGTTGGGCTACACTAGCACGCGACAGGGACAAATGGAGATGTTACTGGCGCCCGCTTGAGCAAATCGAGGACTAACGGGAAGTTAAGTGATTATTAAGTGAAGAATTTAACAACTCATCAACAAGATAATACACCATGACTAAGTGGGATTCATCCTGGGGATGCAAGGATGGTTTAACATTCTGAAATCAATCAACATAGCCTTTATATCAACAAAAGATAAAAACCATGTGAACATATCAATAGATGAAGAGAAGGCATTTGACAAGATCCAGCATCCATATATGATAAAAGCTCTCATCAATTTGGGCATTGAAGGAACTTTCCTTAATATTGTCAAAGCCATCTACCACAAGCCCACCCTCAATGGGGAAAAACTAAAAGCCTTACCTCTAAGATCAGGGACAAGAAAAGGATGCCCGCTCACCACTTCTAGAGTACTTGAAATAGGGATTAGGCAGGAAAAAGATAGTAAGGGCATCCAGGTAGGAAAGAAAGAAATCAAGCTTTCACTATTTGCAGAGGATATGATACTATATTTAGAGAACTCTAGAGTCTCTACCGAGAAGCTCCTAAAAACAAGAGTCTTGAATAATAACGTCGCAGGCTATAAAATCAATACACAAATAATGAGAGAGAATAAAGTGACATGAAAAAAATCAATCCCATTCACAATCATGCCTCAGAAAATCAAGAACTTTGGAATCAACTTAACTAAGGAGAAAACTACAAAATGCTACTTCACAAAATAAAAGAGGACACAAGGAAATGGAAAAAAAAACATATGCCCTGTTCATGGATTAGGAGAATAAACATTGTCAAAATGGCAATACTCCCCAAAGCATCATATACATTTAATGTGATCCCTATAAGAATACCCATGACATTCTTCAAAGAAATGGACAAAGCACTCCGGAAATTCATATGGAACAACAGACCTTCATGAATAGCTAAAGCAATTCTTGGGGAAAAGAATGTGGAAGGCATTGCCTTCCCCAACCTCAAATTCTACCACAAAGCGGTAATAATTAGAACAGCACGGTATTGGAACAAAGGCAGAGGCACAAACCTATGGAACAGGGTTGAATATTCTTACACATGCCCTTAAATATCTGATCATCTAATCTTTCACATGGGAGCAAGAAATGTGAAGTGGAGCAAAGAAAGCCTTTTTAACAAATAGTGCTGGCAAAATTGGACAGCTACACGCAAAACAATGGGCTCAGATCTCTACCTAGCACCATGCACAAAAGTCAGATCAAAATGAATTAAAGATCTAGATATCAGACCAGAATTTATAAGGTACACTGAAGAAAAGGCTGGCAAAACCCTCTACCACATTGAAGCTAAAAGTATCTTAAAAGATGACACGCCACTGACCACGCAAGTGGAAATAGAGATAAACAAATGGGACTATCTTAAATTAAGAAGCTTCTGTACCTCAAAAGAAACAGTGACCAGAATAAAAAGACAATATACAGAATGAAAATGGATATTCTCCCAATACCCATCTGATAAGGGGTTGATATCAAGGATAAAAAAAGACACTGAACTCTACAAGCAGAAACCATTCAACCCCATCAGAAAATGGGGCAATGAAATGAACAGAAACTTTCTCAAAGAAGAAATCTGAAAAGCTAAAAGAGAAAATTCTCTACATCACTAACCACCAGGGAGATGCAGATCAAAACAACAATGAGACTTCATCTCACACCACAGAGACTGGCCCACATCCAAAAGAACAAAAGCAACTGGTGTTGGTGTGGATGTGGCGAGAAAGGGACTCTCCTTCACTGCTGGTGGAAATGCCGACTGGTTCAGCCCTTTTGAAAAACAGTATGGACACTTCTAAAAAAATTAGGAATTGAGCTCCCATTTGACCTAACAATACCACTTCTGGAAATATATCCCAGAGATGCAAAAAAGTATAGTAGAAATGACATCTGCACTTGTTTGTTCATCGAAGCACTGTTTACAATAGCCTGAATCTGGAAAAAACCCGAGTGCCCGAAATCAGATGACTGGTTAAAGAAACTTTGGTAGTTGGCTTTAACTACATTGAGGAAAGTCCCATCTATACCCATTTTGGCAAGAGTTTTCATCATAAACGGGTGCTGGATCTCGTCAAATGCTTTCTCTTCATCTATTGATATGGTCTTTATCTTTTCTTTTGTTGATATGATGAATTGCGATGTTGATTGATTTCCGAATGTTAAACCATCCTTGCATCCACAGGATGAATCTCACTTGGCCATGGTGTATGATCTTTTTGATGACTTGTTGAATTCTATTTGCTAGTATTTTGTTGAGAATCTTCACATCTGTGTTCATCAGGGATATCGGCCTATAATTTTCTGTTCTTATGGTGTCTTTGTTTCCTTTTGGTATTAGGGAAATAGGGGCTTCATAGAAAGTGTTTCGGAGAGTTTCTGTTTCTTCAATTTCCTGAAAAAGCTTGAGAAGATCTGACAATAAGTCCTCTTTAAATGTTTGGAAAAATTCGCTAGTGAATCCATCTGGACCTGGGCTTTTGTTTTTAGGAAGACTTTTGATTACAGTTTCAATTTCCTTGATATTAATAGGACTATTCAGGTATTCCTGATCTGTTTGGTTCAGCCTTGGGAGATTATAAGAATCCAGGAATTTATCCATTTCTTCTAGATTCTCTTGTTTCGTGGCATACAGACTATCAAAGTAGTCTCTAATAATCTTTTGAATTTCTTTGGTTTCTGTTGTGATACCCCCTTCTTATTTCTGATTCAGTTTATTAGGGTCTCTCTCTCTCTTTCTTTGTGAGTCTTGCTAGTGGTTTATCTATCTTGTTTATTTTCTCGAAAAACCATCTCTTGGTTTCATTGATCTTTCAGATTGTTTTCTGGGTTTTCATGTCATTGATTTCTACTCTAATTTTTATTATCTCTTTTCTTCTGCCTGGTTTGGGCTACTTTTGTCGGTCCTTTTCTAAGATCTTGAGCTATGAAGTCAAGTTGTTTATGTGGGCCCTTTCTTCCTTCCTAAGAAATGCTTGCAGAGCTATAAATTTTCCCCTTAACACGATTTTAGTTGCATCCCGTAGCTTCTGGTAGCTTGTGTCTTCATTCTCATTTGTTTCCAGGTATCTTTTGATTTCATCTTTGACTTCCTTCCTGACCCACTCATTGTAGCACTGCAGCACTGTCCTCCTGTTGTTTATTAATTTGCTCAAGCAGGCTGAGTAACGTCTCCATTGTGAGACTTGTTGTTACTGTTTTTGGCATATTGAATACGCCACGGGCAGCTTTCCAGGCTCTGCCATGTGGGCGAGGGCGAGATACTCTCAGTGGCTTGCCGAGCTCTCCAATAGGGGCAGAGTAATTGAACCCAGCTCAGCCTGGCCTGCCTCACACAAGGCAAATGCCCTATTGCTGTGCTATCAATTTCCAGGTGCTTTATTTGGTTTTCTGTGTCTGTGTGTGATTCACTTCTATCTTCAGTGCATCCTGGTCTGAAAAGATTGTTGACACTTCTTCTATCTTCCTGATTCTATTGATGTATGTTTTGTAGCCTGGCACATGGTCTATTTTGGAAAATGTTCCATGTGCACTGGAGAAGATTGTGTATTCTTTCTTTGTGCAGTGTAAAGCCCTGTCTAGGACTATAAGCCCTCTCTCTTCTATTTCTTCCATTCAAAGCCAATGTTTCCTTGCTGAGTTTTATTCTTGTTGATCTATCCAGAGGTGATAAGATTATGTTGAAGTCTCCAACTACTATTGAGTTTGTAGCAATGTCCTCCTTAAAATCTGTTAGCAGTTGTTTTAAATACTTAGCTATTCCCTCATTAGGTGCATTTACATTTAAAAGTGTGATTTCTTCTTGTTGTATGTATCCCTTGATGAATAGAAAATGGCCTTTGCTGTCCCTTCTAATCTTTTTCAATCTGAAATCCTTGTTGTTGGATAGTAGTATGGCCATCCTGGTCTTTTTGAGGGAGTTGTTTGCTTGAAGGATTGTTTTCCATCCTTTGACTTTGAGTCCATGTTTGTTCTGATTGTTCATATTTGTTTCTTGTAGGCAGCAAAATGTTGGGTTCTGTCTCTGAATCCATTTTGCCACTCTGTGTCTCTTAATTGGTGAATTTAGACCATTTATGTTGAGAGAGATTATTGTTGTGGAGTTTTGTGTCATCTTTCTGTAAGGGTCTTTTGTGCTGTAGGGTTTGTTTTGTCTTATAATAGCCCCTTTAGTCCTTCTTTTAGGTTTTGTTTTGAGTCTATGAAGTTTCTGAGCTGCTGTTTATGTAGAAGTGTATCGTTCCTTCGATTTTGAGTGAGAGTTCAGCTGGATAGAGTATTCTTGGTGAAGCATTTATTTCAGTGAGTTTTTTCATTATTATTCCACCATTGCCTTTAGGCTTGGAGGGTTTCCTCTGATAGGTCTTCTGTGAATCTAAGGGGTGATCCTTTGTATGTGATTTCCTTCTTTGACCTTGCTGCTTGCAGTATTGTGTCTCTATCCACGGCATCCATCATTCTAACTATGATATGTCTTGGAGTGTTTTTGTTAGGGTCTATTTTAGCTGGCACCCTTTGCGCTCTTTGAACCTGAGTGGCTGCATTGTCCAGCTCTGGGAATTTTTCAGCAATGTTTTGTTTAACTGTGGCTTTTTCATTGGGATTGTTTCCCTGACCTTCTGGTACTCCAATAATTCTAATGTTGTTCCTCTTGGAATCATCTCTTAGGACTCTGATTCACTCTAGAGCTATTTTGAGGCCTCTTGTCATTGTTTCTTGTTGCGTGTTGGCTTGGTGCACCTGATCTTCCAGCTCACTGATTCTGTCTTCAGCTTTGGTCATGCTACTGTTGAGGGCACAGACTGAGTTTTTTTTAATTTCATCTATGGAATCTTTTATTCGTGACATTTCTGCTCTCATTTCTTCCCGTAATTTCTTAATTGTTTCTTTCATGTTACTGGATATCTGTCTGACTGTTTCATTGAGTTCACTGAACATATTCATTACTTCATATCTGAATTCTTTCTCAGAGAGGTCTCTTAGGTGAGTAGCACCTACTGAGACTTCTGGACACTTTTCATCATCTTCGCCAAGTGGTGGGGATTTGCATTATTTCTTCAAGTTGGTGTGGAGATATGGGGACTGAGACGTTACACGAGATTTCTGGGTATGAGTCAACTACCTGCAGCTGTTTAGCCACGCCCACTTCTACAGAAGCCACGCCCACTTCAAAAGAGGCCATGCCCACATGGGTACTTGGTGTATGTACGTGTGTGGGGGGGGGTACAACCTGGGAGGGAAGAAGACCTGCACAGCATTGGTTATGAACAGGAAGAAACTCAGGGATGCTGAGCATCCCAGGGTCCTAGAGGATGCCTGGGGAATGTGCGTGGAGAAAGCCAAGTCCCAGGTTCGAATACTGACTAATTAACTGACCGGCGGGGTGAGGGGGTGGAGAGAAGACCAGCACAGCTTTGGGAATGAACAGGAAGAGGCTTGGGGATGCTCTCGTCCAGGGTCCTGGAGGACGCCTGGGGTGCGTGCGTGGAGAAAGCCAAGTCCTGGGTTCAAATACTGACGGATTAACTGAACTGAGGGGGAAGAAGACCAGCACAGCATTCTGTGTATGATCTTTTTTAATGCACTGACTTTAACTGGAGCTAAGAGAGGAAATACTCCACTGAACTAAATGAAGAAACAGAACTTTGTTTGACTTCAATCTCCCTAGCAATTCCATTGCTACCACATTGGCAGCAGCTCTGAGTCCTTTTGTTTCTAAAACACAAGTCTAATGATATCCTATATATAATGCTATTAGTACATTCATATAATCACTCTCCATTGCTTTCTGGGTGTGATTCCAATTCCTTGGCATGGGCTATAAATTCTTTTGCCACTTTGGCACTGTCTCCCTCCCTCTGTTTCCCCCTTAACTGCTTCCTGTCCCTAAATTTTCTCCATTCTCGGTATGAGGCTTTCTCTGTGTAATGGCTCTACCCTTTACATTTATTCTCGTCTCATCAGCCTGACTTCACAGGTGTGCTCAATATAAATATTCTCAAATAACCTTATTGCCCCTTAGCTTTCCTGCCAATTCAGTATAACACTGACCACAGAGTTCCCAGTGTGACATTCCCTTCTTGGTCTACTTGTGAGACAGGTAATAGACTCGACCTTGCTACTTGCTATTCAGACTGACTCGTGCACGGGTCCATAATAGCTGTTACATGACTGTGGGATGACTCGGTTTTGTTACTCTTATTATTTTAGCTTCGAGGTTAATACTCATGTCACTGACTAAGAAGTGGAATATGGGATCAAAGAGACAGAATGGCCATGAAATGGATCAAAAGATTAAAAAGAAAACAAATTTGTAGGAAAAGGGAGAAAAGCAATATTAATGGTGGTGTTTTGATTTGACTGTGCTGGGTTTGAGGAGCCCAGTAGAGCTGACTGATGCAAAGCACGTGTATAGATGAAGTGGAAGACCTAGTGTCCCTGGATGGGACCGTTTAAGGAGAAAATTCATGCTGGATACAGAGGTGCTCTGTGTACTTTGCACCATATCCCAGGATACGTAGTGACAACTTTTCTGCTATTATTAGTATAGAGCTGACCTGGATTAGTGGCCTCAGCATTGTCCACCTACTTACAGCTATTGGAAAATTGGCTGAGATTTTTAATCATTGTCAGTCTTTCCTGATTCAATTAGAAGTTTAGTTTTTTTTCTCCTCTTAGGCCCACATCCAGTTAGCGGTTAGTTTTTCTCTTTCTATTATATCACAGTGAGATACACACTTACGAAGTTGTTCATGATTGTGTTTCAGTCATATAATGTTCCAAAACCAGTACTTCTCTTCACCAATGTACATTTTCCACCACCGATATCCCCAGCTTCCTTCCTGCCCATCCCATACCTGCCTGCCTCTATGGCAGGCTGAATTTCTCTCTCTTTCCCTCTCCCACTCCCTCTCCCCTCCCCCCTTTTGGGTATTATGATTTGCAATACATATACTGAAAGATTATAATTCATATCTCTCTACCGACTTTCAACACTTAGTTTTTGTCCAGAGTGATCATTGTACCTATTTGTGAAAATTTTAAACTATTTTATTAATTGTATTGTAAATCATGGTACCAAAAAAATTCTTAACCCAGTCATCTGTTCTCGGGCACTAGGGTTGTTTCCAGATTCTGGCTACTGTGAATAGTGTTGTCATTTCTCTATCCTAACTGCCCTTTGTCCCCCACACACTAGTGACAAGCTTCCAACCATGGGCAGGTCCTCCCAGCCCCTATTTTTTTCTGACCCTGTATATTAGTCACATGCTTTTTTTTTAATATCCCAAAAATGAGTGCGGTCATTCTATATCTGTCTCCCTCCTTCTGACTCATTTCACTCAGCATGATACTCCCTATATCTATTAACATATAAGAAAATTTTATGACTTTATTTTTTCTAACAGCCATGTAGTGTTCCATTGTATAGTAGGTGTATACCATAGTTTCTGTATGCCCGGGGGACCCAAATACACACAGCAGAAATGCCATCTGCACTCCTATGTTCATTGCAACACTATTCGCAATAGCCAGAATTGGGAAACAACCCGAGTACCCAAGAACAGATGACTGGGTAAAGAATTTTTTTTAAAATTTTGGCACTATGATTAACAATACAGTTAATAAAAGAGTTTCAGGTCTAGAATGTGTCAAATCCACAGCCACCATCACTGTCTCATGGTTTTCATCCCACTCCCTGCGTCCTTAATAAGTTCATTAACATTTTCAAAAATTATTATGGTTTGGGTCTTGCATTTATAACAGGGATGATGCTTATGGTCTAGCTGGACACACTTACATCTCCTTGGACACTTGTATACCATCAAAAATTTTAAGACTCTTGACTGATGTGCCGATGATACCTCAGCTCATACCCTGAAACCCCCACATACTTCCCTCCTTGGCATTCTCCATTCTGCAGTCCAGGGCCAAGGACTTGCCATCATTTGGTCCCTTTCTTTCCCTTGTTGGTTCTCCATAAACTGTAGATGGGTGAGACCATCCATTATTTGTCTCCTCCCTTCGACTCACTTTGCCAAACATGATACCCTCCCTCCAAATTAGAAATTTTGAAATGATGACTTTCTAATTTAAATCTTTCCCATCCTTCCCACCTTGTCGTTTTTCTACAAGGAACTTGTTTTCATCCCTTAAAGTGATGTTTTCCATGAAATCTAGTTTAACAGGAAAGAGGATAAACTGTGCCTACACTTCCCTTTGATCGCCAATTTCCAGACCATGAAGTGAATACCCCAGTTATTCCCAAAGCCCCAGACAGGTTTTCTTTGCTTCTTTTGCAGGTCTCCACAGTTATGATGAGCTCATGCATATTACATCTTTAGTGTATTTCAACCTACTGCTGTGATTTTTTTCAGGGATCCTCCTCCACATTGCCGGGGGTGGTGGGGGGCGGGACCATCATGCCCCTCAGCTGGATGGTAAAGGAGTGACAATGGATGGCTCAGACTTCAGTGCTGCGGGGGACCAGGCAAAGTGGGAGGTGGTGAGCTGTGCAGAGCTGTGGCAGTTGCAGCTTCCTGCTAGTGAGGCTCCACCCTTTCCAGAGCCGCCCCGCCCCAGCCGCTGTCCTCCTTTCTGGTGCTGAAATTGCTGTCCTCAATAGGAGGTCTTTTTGTGTTAGTTTCTGTGTCCTGTGACATGATTCAATTTTTGATAAAAACGTTTTTGTTCTCGTTGTAAACAGTTTGCATGACTGCATATGTGTAGGGATACAATTCAACACCTTGTTAAAGTATTATACTATATCGACCACCAATATACTGATCTTCCACCAGTTCATGGGGCCTCTGCTCTCTCGAATCCCCCTTCTCTAGATACTGTTTTGTTGTTTGTTTTGGGATCATAGCCGAGATGCTCAGGGATAACTCCTAACTCTGTGCTCTGGGATCACTAGTGATGCTTGAAAGACTGTATGTGGTATCAGGGATTGAACCATGTATGAGGTTCCTATCTGCTGTGCTATCTCTTCAGTACAGATCTTACTTCCTTGCATTTTAAGATGTTCCAACTAATTACTACTCTAAAAGTTCTGGAACTTTTAGCTAAAGTTCTCTGAATACTTCTAGTGAGGAAAGATTCTTTGAGATCATGATGGATCTGGTACTCAGAATGATTCCTGCTAAAGGGGTATTGCCTCGAGGTCTTCTCAGTTGATAGACAATCATGATTTTGTGCAGATACTTGTGTTTAAAAACATCTTCATTATCTACCTGTATTTTACACTAAAATAGCAGTTTTTGATATCACTAATACAATGACAAAATATTACAACATATAAAGCTGTAGTCAATACAGTGAATCAGCTGCAAAGTAAAATATCGCTCTAAAAGACTATTTTTATTTTTTTTATAATTTATTTATTTATTGAATCACTGTGGGAAAAGTTACAGAGCTTTCAGGTTTAGGTCTCAGTCA
>JAOXYA010011064.1:0-13997 GCA_028565675.1 Sorex palustris | reverse complement strand
CACCACCACGGATCCCAGTATCCCTCCCACCCCCCATCCCCCCCTGCCTCTGTGGCAAGGCATTCCCTTTTGTTCTCTCTCTCTTATTGGGTGTTGTGAAAACCTCACTTTAAAAAAAATTATTAGTGAAACACCATGTACATGAGGTGCAGTTGTAGACTTACACATTTTTGTGCTTGGGTTTCAGTTATACAAGGATTGAGTACCCATCCCTCCACCAGTGCCCATTCTCCACCACCAATGATCCCAGTCTCCCTCCCACCTCCTCCATCCTTTCCCCCCCCCATCCCACCAAGCCTCTATGGCAGGGCATTCCTTTTTGTTCTCTCTCTCTCCTTTTGGGTGCTGTGGTTTGCAAAAGAGGCCTCACTTTGAAGAGAACAAAAGTCTGGTCAACCTTTCTTAGAGAAGAGTGGCGGGGCATAAAGTGACTCTGCAGGGGCTTGTGGCTTAGAAGAACATACATCGGTCTCTGTCAGTGACCTCCGGAGCATGTGACAAAGGTTGAGTCCAGACTTTGAAGGTGATCCTTTGGAAGGAAAGTGTCCCCGTGCTAACCTTTGAGTTTGCTGCCACACCTGCAAAAGTTGCCGTTCCAGATAGAGTGAGGGTCGTGACCCAGGAGACATTGGTGTGTGTGTGTTTGGGGGTCCCTGAGTGATGTGCGGGAGGCCTGTGTCACCCTGCTGCTTCTTGGCCAGAGGTAGGCACTTCAGTGGGGGGAAGGGGGTTGGACCGTGGCACCCATCATGCCCTGTGGTGCCAGAGATGACCTGGCCACTGTGATGGTGCTCGGTCCCTCACCCCAGGGCTGCTCCCCACCGGTGATGGGACCAGGAGGTGCCAGGGTCAAACTGGGGTCAGCTGCATGCCAGGAGTTGCTTAGGTGTTGTGCCACCTCTCAGACCCTGGGTCATCCTGGTCTTAACACAAGGGTACTTAAATGAGGACGAGAAGTACCGTACAAGGTGGGGGTGGGAGATTTGGCTCTTGGGCACAGAGCCCCGAGTCAGGAATGCAGGCGACTTCAGGAACTGGGTAGGGTCAGGTCAAGTATTTTCCCTCCAAATTCCAACATTGAATCGGTAGCTCCTCTTCAGCCTGTGGGGAGCAGCTTTCCCGACGGTTCTTAGCTCAGAGGACTCACAGCTGCCGAGCTGGAAAGAATCTGATAGAAGTGACCTTTGGCATGGCCCAAGGACCTTAGAGACAACTGCTCTCCCCTGAGTCCCGGGCTGGGGTGCTCTGGCTGGCTAGAATGGGGGTTCCGCACCCTTAAACTCCCCCAACCCAGTCTCAGCTACCGAGGGGTGGGGGAGGGGTCAGTTCGCAGAACTGGACACGTGCCCAGCCCTGCAGTGGCCCTGAGGAGGTGCTGGGAGTGGCCGGAGCATTGGTGGCTCTGGTCCCGGAGCCTCTGAGCACCTGAACTCTGAGCAGTTCCCACTGCTGGGTCGAGCGCTGACCCGTCCGGTCTGCTCAGCAGGATGAGTGTCTGGGGGGTGAACCCCAGAGCCCCTGAGCACAGGTCGTGAATGCAAAACCAGGAGATTCTGGGGAGCCCAGCCTTACTCTAGTCAATGGACAGCCAGTCCCTGGGAAAGGTGTCCGTTGGGACACTGGGCATCAAGGGACAGGCTCCTGGATTCCCCTTCCAGGGAAGGACCGGGAGAAAGTTACCTGGGTAAATCTCCCCCACTTAGCAGAGAGCCTGTCTCTCTATCCCAGCAGAGAACCCGCCCAGTTCCATCAACCTCCCAGGTCAGGCCCAGGAAGCAAATCCAAGCTGGACCATTCCACCCCCGACCCGCTTTGTTCTTCCCATCCGGCCCCTGACTTTGTTTTGGTTCAGTTTGGTTTTAGTTTGGGTTTGGGGGCCACATCCTCTGTGTGCCTGGTGCTTGGCTCCTTGTCACCCCATGGGTGTGCCAAGATTGGGCCCATGCCAGGCAAATGCCCTACCTGTCTCCATTCAGCCCATTTTAAAGCGCCACCCTTATATTTCAAATAGGTATCGAGGGGGCTGGAGAGATAGTACAGTGAGTAGGGCGTTTGCTTTGCATGTATCCAGCCTGGGTTCGATTCCCAGCATCCATATGGTCCCCTGTGCACTGAGTGCAGAGCCAGGGGGAACCCCTAGGCATTGCTGGGTGTGACTCCCAAAAAGCAAAAATCAAATATAAATAAATTAATTAAAAAAATAGTCCTTGACTGATCAAATGGGTGAAAGGTTGGCTGCAGACGGGTGCTGGCTGGGTGTGGAGGCTCCGGGGGGCCCCCCTTGACCGGGCACCCACCCTTGGCAGTGCTGTAGGATGAACGTTTCTCAGTCCACGCTGCCCCCACTGTGCATGTCTGGCCTGGAGAACAAACAGCAAATTGCTCTCACCCTCTGGGCTCTGGCCGCTGGTTCTCTGCAAACCCGGAAGCCACCTCCCCCCCGACAGCCAGCGGCCTCTTGGCAAAGGCTCGGCTGTCTGAGAATTGGAAGGGAAAGTTTCATTGTGTCACATCTTCAGGTATTGGTTCCAGAAACGCATGTCAGCCCCGCTATTTCAGGAAGCTGGCTGGGCTCCGCGCCTCTTTCTGGAGCCCGTCAGCTCCATAAATTGGCGAGGCGTTGCTCAAGGCTGGTTATTAGGGTCAGGAGCGGGAGGAACAGAACACCAGGTGTTACATTTAAAAAGGTGGCATACGTCCCTGGCTTCGTCACGTCCTCCAAGAGTGTGGAAAAAGAGCTATTCACGCTTAACACCAGAAGGCCTCGTTAAAGGGATTTTCTGTTGGGAATGATTCTCCCCAAATGTCTCTGGCTATCAAGTAGCTCGGATTCTATCAGGATTATGATACCCACTGAGTTACAAGTTATAAGAAATGATACTTGAAATAAAGGCTGTGCAGGCAAATTGAAATAGTCATAATTTCAGTTAATGTAATGATATCCTTTTCTTAAGTCCCTTAATATCTTTCAGCCAAAATTACATATTTGGGGGAAAATGAGCTACTCGAGCAGATTTCCTAATTGTCTGTAACACGCCTGGAGGCATATTGCGGATGTAATTCCAGGGCTGGACAGAGGAAGATGGCTCCGGTGATGATCGCGTGCAATAAAGCCGCCCCGAAGTCGCAAGCCATCAGAATGTCAAATGATTTCCCAGCCAGAGGACGAGGGCGCGTGTTGGGACACCCACAGCCACCAGGGCTGTTGTCCCGGCTTCTCCCCCTAGAGACATCTCTGCACGGGTGTCTTTTCTCAAAGTGCCGGAAGACCAAGGCCGGGCAGTGCTCCCTCCCACGTGCTCGCTCTCATTGTTTGCTTAGTCGGTGCCCGTGTGAGACTCTTGCAGAATGCTCCATTTGCGTTCCCTGATCTCATGCACAGACCAACAAAGCCTCGGGCCTCGTCTCCAGATGAAAGGCGAGTTCTGGAAACCAAGCATGAATCCCTTTCAATATTTACAAGCCGGAAAGGCTGGTTTAAGAAGTTTGTCGTTCTAATTTTACACCGCCGAGCTCGCTGGTTCTCTGTCTGGCGCTGGAGTGTGACATTTACTGGCAAGAGCAGTTCCCGGGGACAGAGGTTTCCCTTTGGTGCTTTTGACAAATGACGAACACTCAGAACTTCGGGGCACTGTCTTCTGATTTGGGGACTGCGTGCGAGACAAGTCGTTGTGGAATTTGAAATTTGGGAGTGTGTGTGCGTGCATGCGTGTGTGTGTATGCGCAAGTGTGTGTGTGTGTGTGTGTGTGTGTGTATAAAATATTGTGTAGAAGTCATGTAATCGTACAGCGGGCAGGCAACTTGCCTTGCAGTTGGCCAACCTGAGTTTAACCCCCGGCACCCCATCGGGATGGCACCCCATCCCTTGAGCCCCACCAGGAGTGATCCTGAACACAGCCGGGAGTACTCCCTGAGCACTGCCGGGTGTAGCCTCCATATTATTTTTTTTTCAAAGGAAAAGTGTGTTTGCGGTGGTGGCAGGCTTGCCTTCAGCCTGGGCTCGCTGTGGGCATCAAACTCTCTCAGCCTTACGCCTGTAAGGGAGCTCCTGCCCACTGAGCCACACCTCCTGGAAGGACCCCACTCATGTCCAGCTTGGGATCATGGTGCCCTTCTCCTGCCCTTGCTGGCTCCGGCCAGAACCCAGCCACCTGCCTTGTCCTCCTGAGATGCAGGCTCAGGGTCCATTCTGTCCGCACTCTGGGAACCCCACTGACCCTCCAGCCCGGCACATGCAACGCTGCCTCCCCCGCCCCCTCTGGGGGTTTATGCAGACCCACCCCCCTCCCCCACTCTAGCAGCTCCTGCTTGGCTCCCAGGGCCGCCTATCCAAGTTCATTTCTGGGCTAGGCCCCCTGTCCAGTCCCCGCATTGGCCTGTCACCAACTTACTCTTGGACCCCACCCTCAGTTCCAGGAGGGGCTGTGGACCCCACCGAAGGCCACCTGGGAGCTCCTGTCGGCTGGGGCCTCGGGCTCCCAAGGGGCTCCCAAGAGCCCACACGGTTCTCTGGGCCCATCCAAGTCTCTCCAGCACTTTCTGGACGCGCAGATGGATGGACCCCGCTGGCCCTCACGCTCCCGGGCTTGGAGGAGGCCGCATGTCCCCACGGGCCAAGGGCTCTGCACCCAGACATTGCCCGATACCCGGGGGGGCTTCTCCACCCAAATCGTTCCTTGGCCCCAGCCCAGGAAGGGAGATGACCTAGAGCTGACCCGGCCCCGCTGGCCTCTGCCCATGGACATTCCAAATAACTGCCCGAGGAGGAGACCCGCGCCGACGGCAAGGCGGACCTGCCATGGAGAACAGAGCTCTCTCTGCCCGCCCCCTCCTCCAGGAAGACCCCCACCCCAGCAACTTCTCCTGGGGCCCAGCCCAGCTTCCTGGTGCCTTCCCTTCCAGACCAGGAGGGAGAGGAAGGACAGTTTCAGGTCTGTGAAGACCTGGGACGACCCACGTGGCACACGGGCTTCCACATGGGGATGGAGCTGTCCTCACCGCTGGATTCTTTCTCCGTCACGTGACTCCGAGAAGTGGCCGAAGGCAGCTACAGATGTGTAAGAAGAGCTTCCTGCATGGGGAGCACTGTGCCTAGTGCCTGGGGAGGCCTGGAGATGAGATGTGCAAGACCAATAGACTGCCTGGAGGAGGCATGACTGTCTGGGTGAGAGGTGCAGGACAGGGAGGCTGCCTGGAGGAGGCACAACTGTGTGGGTGAAAGGTGCAGGACAGGCAGGCTGCCTGGAGGAGGCACAGCTGTCTGGGTGAGAGGTGCACAGGGAGGCTGCCTGGAGGAGGAGGGCTGTGTGGTCGAGAGGCACCAGCTCTGCCCCTCACCAGGCTTTCCCCTTTCCTCGCCAAGACGCCACTGTCAGGTCTGCCCAGGCCTCTTACCCGTGGGGGGTGCACAGCCATGATCCACTTTCCCTCCGTTTGGCCTGTTTTCTCTTCCAGATTCTTCCCACTGAGAGTCTGTGCAGGGGTGTGGCAGAGTCTCGAGGGCCCGAGACCTGGCTGCGTCCCTGACCTGGGACAAATCGACCCAGCAACCAAACAACACAGGAAGCGAGGACGGATGTGTGGGGAGAGTCTGGGGTCCGGACACCGCCTCCATGCAGCCCGCCCAGTCTGGTCTCCTGGGCTCCCCTGGGAGAGACCCCTGAGGACAGGGCCAGGAGTAAGCCCAGAGCTCCTCGGCTGTGTCCCCCCAAACCAACCCCCCCAACCAGAAAACAAATCTTCAAGGCAAACTGAGTGCTGGAAAATGCATCATGGGGTGACAACAAGAACCTTCTCCCTCTGCCCGTCAGTTCTGGGACGGAGAGTCGCAGCTTTAGGAAGGGTTCGGGGTAGAGTTAAGTGCCCCTCGGGGGGCCATGGGTGGAGCACTTAGAGGGGGCAACATATTATGGACACTGGGGTCCCACCCCTGAGGCTCTCGGTGTCTGCACACCTGGGCCCCTGGGGGACTCGTGCTTACTGGCGACCTGATACCCTCCTCTGAGTGGGGAGCCTACGGGGCCGTTTGTCTCTCACTTTGTAAAAGCAAGTCCATAGTGAAAAAAATAAAAAAAAAATCCCTATGCATTCTAACCTGTTCGATGCCCCACAATACTCTTTAATTTGGAAGAAAAATAACTTATTAGAAAAATGCACCCCCCTCCCCCCCCCGCCAAAAAAAAAAATAGTGCTGTGAAATGAGCCGGCTGTTTTGTTTCTGCTGGTGGTGCAATATTTTCTCATGGTTATGTTCTTGAAACATGAGTCTGTGATAGTTTAAAAGCTGAATACATAATTTACTGCCGCCCAGGGCCAGCATTAGCTGAAGCAGATGTTCGGGAAAGCGGTGGGCCGCCCCGGTCCGGCCCCCTTTACGCTGCCCGCTGCCCCGCTCAGCCCTGGGGCCTGGAGCTCGGTGGGGCAGGAGTCCCGGAATGCCTGTGCTGGGAACCACAGGGGCCGCTGCCCGCAGGACAGCAGGGTGGTGGTCAGTGCGAGCCAGCCCCAGACCCTGCGTGCTGGTCCTTGAGTCTCCGGCTCTCCCCGACGTGCCAACCTCTATGGCACCTCAGTCTCGCATGGCCTCAGACAACCCTGGCCTCAGCGGTGCTGGCCCAGCTGGGGGGTTTGGGCCTCCCACGCCGCCCCGTCAGGCTCTGAGCTAGTGGGTTGGACCTTTCCACCCGTTTCCTCATCACCTCGGCCTAGAGAGCTGCACTCTGGAAGCCTCTGGAAGCCTCGTGCGGCACCTGGCGGAGGCACTGTGTCCATTTGGGAGGGGGGCAAGTGTCCATCCATGCCATGACTGTTCTCTCCCTCAGAGCTGGCCGCACAGGACAAACCAAATCTCTCTGGGGCAGGCCTGGCCTTGGGCATTTGAAGCTGTCCGTCCCTTCCTCCCTTAGCCATCGCCCCTAATTTTTCTCCAAATGCCCCACCCTTCCCTCTGCCTCGACGTCCGTTCAGAGCCCAGTGAGGCATCCTGGCCTCACCTGAGGCATCCTGGCCTCACCTGCCTTCTGTGACCTGTCTCCGCGCCCTGCCTTTACTTCCCCACAAACCTTGCTGGGGCAGGACAAGGGTTGTTGCTCTTTGGGGTGGTGCTCAGGGCTTGCTCCCTGGCTCTGCCTTTAGGGATCACACCTGGTGGGCTCGGGGTGGGGGACCACTTGGGGTGCCAGGGATCGAACCCAGGTGGGCTGCGTGCAAGGCAGATGCACTACTTGCTGTGATGTCGCTCCAGTCCCGGGCTGTGGCCTCTTATCCACCCAGAGTTCAGCCTGCAACCTCCTCCACTCCAAGTGCTCAGTAAACATACCTTGAACTCAAGGACAGGCAAGAGGAGGGAGAGGCTGGTCCTGCCTTCTGGTCAGTGCAGCCCTGCGTCGGGGGGTGGAGATGGGGAGTGGACATCTGTGGCCTTGGCTGGCCAGCACTCAGGAAACAGCCTATGGACCCTCCTTCATGCAGACTCTAAAGTCCCAAGAAAATCAAACGCCAGCAGCATGGGTCACAGCCGCCTTGGGGTGGGCCTGGCATGAGGGTCCAAGGTGGCCTAGTCATGTCAGCTCAGATGGCCTCGAGTTCCCTCCCCAGGACACAGAGCTGAATCCGGCCCCCGCTCAAAGCCAGGGCAGGACTCACGAGCCTCCGTACTGGGGCCAAAGAGCTGCCCGGGACATTCTCTCTGGTCCTTTCTCCTGCGCCGTGAAGAAAGGACCCTCGTCACATGAACAGCACTGACATGTGTGTGTGTGTGTGTGTGTGTGTGTGTGTAGGGGGGAGGGGGATGCTTTGGGCTCTGCATAGTCTCTATCCCCGGCACTGCATGGTCCCGCAAGGAGTCGCCGCCCCCCGACTCCCAGAGTATCACCAACAAAACCAAATAGTTGACATGTGTGTGCGTGTGTGCGTGCATGTACGTGCGTGTGTGTGTATGTATGTATGTATGTATGTGTGTCTCCATCGGGGAACATGTGCCTGGGATGTGTGAGGTCCAGAGTGTGATCCTGGCACCTGTGTGTGTGGCCCCATAAGAGCTGTAATGACACGCGGAAAATTCTGTTCCCACTTCTGTGACAGTCGTTCCTTCCGCCGTCCTCCCTCACATACTCGGCTGTGTCTAGTTGCTTCATGACACCAACAGCCTTCAGAGGAAGAATGCCCCCAACTTCCCCCCCCCATGCCCCGGGGCCCTGAGAACAAAGCTCAGCTATGGGGTGGGTGGGGCTTCTTAGGCAGACCCCCCCCACACACACCCTTCGGAGCAGGAAAGCAGGTGGGCTAAGGCCTGGGCGGAGAGGCAGCAGGGCTGGGGGTCCCGGCCGAGGAGAGGAGGGCAACACACTGCTGCTCAGGCCCTCCGAGGCCCAGTGCTCTGGTGAGGCCTGGTCTTGCCCCTCTTGGGCTCACCTCACGTGAGTCCCAGGGGTGGGCCCGGCCGGGGCTCCTGAAGGAGCCTTGAAGGGGACAATAGCAGGGGACAGGGCTCGGTGGGCTGCCCACTCCGTGGAGCGCCTGCGGGCATTCTGCAGGACTGAGTAGGGCCAGCAGGGTTCAGGGGTCCGAACGCAAAGTTTTTTGCCAAGTCTATGAACCCCCCCCCACTAAGTCGGCTCACCCAAGTGGGCTAAGGCGTGCCCCCATCCTGCCTCCTGTGTGCACAGGTATGTGCAGGAACGTGTGCCCGTGCGAATACATCTGCGTGCACGTGTGACTGTAATGTGTGTGCGCGTGTACGTGTGCACATGGGCGTGTGTGTGCAGGCCTGTGACCCTGAGTTGTCCGCCACATGGGGGTGTGCATGCGTGTCCCGCCCTGCCTCTCTGTTTGCCTACTCTGGTCTGGCAAAGACCAGGATGCACACCCCGTACCCCCCCACTCCGGCCCCGCGCACGGCTCAGAGCCGGGAGGAAATTACTACCGGGGCTTCCCCGAACAGCAGCTCTACATCTGCCGCCCGACAACTTTTACTTCCTCGCCGAGCTGCAGAGAGACTGTCTTTCCTCAGCCGAAATGTCAGGCGAGCACAGCCCTTAAATAAGAACATGGATTTGACCTTTAGCGGATGTCTTTATTCTTTAACATTCTTCAAAGACACACACACACACACACACACACACACACACACGGTCGGAGAGTGAGCGACACACACACACACACACACACACACACACGCTACACACGCTCGCAGAGTGAGCGTTCCCCAGGCCCAGCACGGGCCCTTTATCATTGGGGGGTTGTGGGGGGCATCCCGGCGCCAGAAGCTTCCTCGTGAACAAAACGGCCGTTTCCGCCCCCCTGCGCTGGCTCACCCACCCGCCTCTCCACAGCGGCGGCAAGGAAGTCATTTTTAAAGGAAAAACACAACCCGGGCGGTTTCTCTGCCAGACTTCCCACGAAAGCAGAAATCTCCCTAAGTAGAACCAGACCCTCCGTCCGCGCTTGGGCCAGCAGGAAAATTACATGGCTCTTAGCTCTAATGGCCTTTTAGGCTGGTCTCCAGGAGAACCTCCGGCACGCTCGTTCCTGGCTGCCCTCTGCCCTCTGCCCGGCTCGAGGGAGCCCCGAGGGGCGGGCTCTGGAGTGTTGCCAAGGCGGACTCTGGGCACCGCCACGAGGCCTGGCCGGCGCTGGCCCCCAGGGGGTAGGGGGCACATGGAGCACAGGCCCCGGGTCCAGATTGGGGGGGTGCACGGAGCTGGGTTGGATCAGGCCCAGGGCCATGGGGCCTGTCCAGAGCAGCCGCGGCCGGACGCCAGGCCTTGCCTGGTCTCATGGGACCGCGGGCTCCCTGGCTCTGCCTTCCAGAACCCGGGCCTTGTCCAGCCTCTCCGTCCGGGGCGGAGAACCTTTGAGGGTGCAGCTAGCGGGTTGGGGTTGCGGTGGCCCCCAGGGACAGAGGCGGGTGCGGGGTGGCCTTGCCACACTCACCGGCCTCCCTGGAGAGCCTGCCCCACCTGGTGGCACTGGCTGGTGCCCCCTGCTCCCCTCCCAGCCTCTGATTCACAGGGCCCAGCGTGGCCAGAGAGCAGGAGACAGGACAAAGGACCGGAGTAGCCATCACACTCAGCCCGAAGCCTCCGGAAGGTTCTAGAAGGAGAGAGGGTGGCCATGACCAGAGACTGAGATGGTGTCCAGGAGGCTCTTGTCTGTGTGTAGGGTGGGAGGGCTTCTGGGTGGAGGTGCGTGGAGGGGTGGGGGGGCATTTAATTTGAGGAAATGGGAGCCATTCTCTCTCCTCTTCGTCCGCCTCCCTCTGGTGGTGGGGGGCCGAGGAGTCTGGGGGAATGCCCCAGCCTTACTGCTGCCTGTGCTCCAGCCCCCCCACTGCCCCTCAACAGCCACGCAGGCCCTCCAAGGGTAGAGGCTGGCACATGGGCACACAAGTGCAGCCAAAGCCCAAATGAAGATCTGGATTCGAGGAAGTTGTCACGGTCCTCCTGTTGTTCATCGATTTGCTCGAGCAGGCCCAGTAACGTCTCCATCGTGAGACTTGTTGTGTCTGTGTTTGGCATCTCGAATACATCACGGGGAGCTTGTCAGGCTCTGCTGTGCGGGCGAGATACTGTCAGTAGCCTGCTGGGCTCTCTGAGAGGGGCGGAGGAATCAAACCCGGCTTTGCTGGGCCGGCTGTGCGCAAGGCAAACGCCCTTAGGGCTGTACTATCGCTTCAGCCCAAGGAGGAAGTTGTAAGAAATGCAAAAAAGGGGCTGGTCCTGGGGCAATGAGGCCCACAAGGGGTGTGTGTGTGTGTGTGTGTGTGTGTGTGTGTGTGTGTGTGTGTGCAGTGAGGTGGTGAGGGGGTTCAGGGGACTGAGTCTTGCCCCAAGACTGCCTTGAAGTTGCTAGAACATTCCGTGTGTCTGGGGTATACTAGCACCCAGCAGATGAGATCTATACCCTGGGGATAGTTCGGGTCAAGATCCAAACCCAGGGTGATTCTGTGAGCGAGGGCTACGTGGGTGCTGAGACCCCTATTCCCACAGATGTTCCAGCCACGGTGGGACCCGGGGCCTTGCCTGCAAATCGTTAGTGTCATTTCAACACTAACGGAAGAGACGGAAAGCTGAGAAGCGACTTCCCGCCGGGAGCCAGGCCCAGACCTTTCCAGACCTTTCCAGACAGGAGACCACAGTGTGAAATCATTTTTATGGGCGGTGTAAAATAAAAATTAGTGTAAATATTACACGTTTACGAGCACAGACTCCACTTTCAACGGTTTCCCGGGGAGACGGCCGGCTCGGCCATCAGGACCATCGAGGAAGGTGGTTTTGCACGTGGAGTTCACGCGGCCTCTCCTTCCGCCGGGCCTCAGTGGCCAGGGCCTGGGGGTCCTTCACGCTCTTTCGAATGCTGAAGCCACAGTCAGCCAAGTCTTTTTTGGAGGTCTCAGATCTCTCCCTCGTCTCCTGGGGTGTGTAGAGACCCCCCCCCCAGCCAGATCAGCACCCCCCAGGCTGGCCAGGGGCAGAGCAAACAGGAATTCTGCCCAACCGAAGTAAGAAGGGGAGCCCAGGCCAGGCTGCAGGGGCTCTGGGGGACAAGACTGCCACAGACTCAGGCCTCCCTCCTCCATCCCCGCCCCGCCCGCTGTGTTGTGTCGGCCGCTCAGCATTCCTGGGGACGGGGGAGCAGATGGTCTCCTCCGGCTATATTGGGGGCCCCATCAGCCCCGCCTGCAGAGACGGTGCATGTCCAGAAAGGCCAGTTGGGTTGAAATAACTCCCCAAGGCAGTGGGGACTGGCATAGTGGCCAGTGGGAATTCGGAGCCAAAGTTGGTCCATGGCCTTGAGCAAGACTCGCATCCGGGATGGATGGAAAGGAGCAGGCAGACCATCGCTCCACAGCGGGCGAGGGGCGTCATGGCAGGAAGCGGCCCAGCGCGGAACTGGGGATATGTGCTCCTGTCCATTGGCCTGAAGGGCCCCAAGCCAGGAGACCCCCCATGCCTCGAGCACCACCAGCTCCCACTCTTGCTACTCAACATCATCCTTTCCTTCTAGGGATCATTGGGGAAATAGCCGACTCCATGGCTAAAAAACAAAAAACCAGAAAAACAAACAAAATTCACAGCCACAGCCACACAATGGTCTTGGGATTTCCTCCATACCCCAGAATAAGAGTGTCCTTAAGGAATGACGGGGCCTCTGAAAGGACAGGTACCAACTGCAGGCACCTTCCAGGTCAGATTTGGTGCAACCTGGGCATCAAGTTTATCCACTCATTAGTGGCCTATAATGCATTTGAATAGAACAGAAAAGAAGGGCCACACTGGATGGGTGGATGGGTGGATGGATGGGTGGAAGGGTGGGTGGAAGGGTTAATGGGTGGATGGGTGGGCAGGAGGGTTAATGGGTGGATGGGTGGGTGGATGGGTGGATGGGTGGGTGGAAGGGTGAGTGGGTGGAACAATGGGTGAATGGGCATGGGCAGATGGGTGGTTGGATAGATGAATGGTGGATAGGTGGATGGATGAATGGGTCGGTGGACAGATGGATGGGTGGGTGGATGGGTGGATGGATTGGTGGGTGGATGGGTGGGTAGATGGATGGGGAACAATCAATGGAAAGATGGATGGGGTGTGATGCAGATTAGGGTGCTTACAGTGGTTCGTCGTCGACCCCCTCCCCGCTCCGGCCCTCCCCTCCCAATGCACACTAAACCCAAGGATAAAATAGGGACTTGCACTTGAAGAGGGATGGCAGGTACCTCCGTTAGCATCAAAGTGAGCCCCACCCGAAGTGAGACAAGCTGGGGACTGGAAGGGTGCATGAGACGCTGACACAGGGCAGGACACTAATTGTGAGGGAAGAGCAAACCCATGTGGAGGCCCACGCAGTGGCCAGGGTCAAGACAGGGCCTCTCAGATGCACAGCTTGTGCTCTAGCCTTGGAGTTATCTCTCCGGCCCAGTCTGAGATTATTATTATTAGTTTTGAGTCTGAGGTTTTGTTGTTGTTGTTGTTGTTGTTGTTGTTGTTATTGTCATTAAGGGCACACCTGGCTGTGCTCAGAACTTATGCCTAACTGCGCTCAGGGGTCACTCTTGGTGGTGCTTGGGGGACCAGTTGAGGTGTTGGAGATTGAACCTGGGTCATCCACATGCAAGACAAGCGCGCTACCCATTATTGTACTATCTCTCCAGCCCTTTAGTCTGAGATATTTAAAAAGTAGTTAAGTATCTTCTCCTCTCTTCAACCAACGTTGAGGTCCAGGATGAACCAGCCTCCTCGGGCTCCTGCAGCCCACAGCCTTGAGTGGCAAAGGTGAAGTTTGGAAACATCAAGACTGTACAAATAATTTGATTTATTTGCTTATTACTACAGCTTCCAAGTGTTCTTTATAAATCCCACATTTGCTCTATCAGGGATTCCTTTATTGTTTTATTAGGGAAAACCTATATCCCCATAGGTTGTCTGTCTAAATAGGGGCATCCTCTCAGCCTGAACATAATTGTTCAGCCGATACATTGATGTGCTGTTTTGAAGAAAACAACACCTTAATTAGGTGAAACATTTGCTAATACCGCTGTGAATGGGTCTAGCATCTTGGGTTCTAGAATTTTCAGAATAAGTTCTCCTGGTTTATGGACCTCATCACGAAAATCCCCTGCATGCATGTCTGTCACTCACTTCCTTCCTCCTTGGTGAGGTAAACTGTTGTGTCTTTTCAAGTCACGTGATAGCTCAGCTCTTCAACAAAGTCTCTGGCAGAGCAAAGAAATGGTATAGTAGGTAAGGTACTTGCCTTGCATGTGGCCAACTTGGGTTTGATCCCTGAAACCGCTGAGCCTACCAGGAGCAATCCCTGAGGGCAGAGCGTAATAATCCCTGAGCATCTCCAGCATCTCCTGCCCCCGCGCCTGGCTGTCCTCGCCGGGGCCCCTCAGAGGGAAGCGGGTTGAATTTTCCTCCCATCCCCGACCAGGGCTCCGGCAGCCGAAGACCTCCAGGACCAGCCACCACCATGCTGAGACCACTCTCCGCACACATGA
>JAOXYA010011033.1:0-13998 GCA_028565675.1 Sorex palustris | reverse complement strand
GAAACCCAAGCACAAAAATTTGTAAGTCTACAACTGTACCTCATGATGTCTCACTAATAAAAATTTAAAAAAATAAATAAAGCAAAGGCGAAGGGTGAAGGAAGGGTGTGAAGATTCTGAGTAGAAATTTCTAGTGCCCGATCACTGACATCGATGCAGAGTCTGGCGAGGAACCAGTTACTGAAGGGGACAAAGGGCTTTCGACTCTGCTTTTAGGTCCCATGGGCCCCGATGGCCAGAGCTGCTGTGGGGACCAGGTACCCTGTCGGCTTTCCCAGCCAGGGCAGCTCCATAGTGGGGACCTGGGGAGCCCTTGGGGTCTGGGCAGCTGCGAGTCAGTCCTCACTCTGGATTTGCGCTGGATGTGGGAACACCTCCAGCCTTTCCTTATTTTCTCCCAGAGCTGGGGACCCTGCGGGGGTACCCTGCCGCTCTCTGGAACACGGCCGTGGTGCTGTGGGTCCAGCCCAGTGTGGGTTGCTCAAATTGGGGGGTACCCATGTCTACCTGGAAAGTCCCTGCCTGTGTGGTGGTGGTGGGGGGCTGTTTGCAGAAGAGGAGCTTCTCCCGGTGTGGGTGGGCATTCTCCAGGATTGTGAGTCTGGCATCTCTGTGCGTGGTCATGGCACCCATGGGCCCTGGGGGGTGGGTCCCTCGCAAGCTCCCAGCCTGTGACCACCGAGGTGCTGGATTCAAGGCAGCTGGGCTGGGGGCTGTGTTGCTGCAGGCTTGCTGGAGGGAGCAGAGCCCGGGCTGGCTTCTGCTTTTTCTAGAACCATCTTCTCGGAGAAGGAGCCACACAGACGGGATCCAAGGACAAGGTGTGTGTGTGTGGGTGGGGTGGTGGTGGTCCCAAACAGATGCCCTCCTCATCCTCCCATCTACTCCCACCCCCATTCCTGGTCTCAGTTTCTCCTCTGAAAAGCGAAACCTCATCACCAGAAGAGGGCGTGCATATGTGTACAGGTATGTGTGTGTATATATGCACGTCTGGACTGCGTGTGCATCTGTGTGTAGCAGTTCAAAGCTAAGGACAGGCTGCCTACAGAGAAAGAGGCACACAATTGGAACCTGGATACAGGTGACTGGGAAACAGTGTCAAGGAAACAAACCTCAGAGCTCCATTGGTATAAATGAAATGCTTTTCATGGGAACCTGCTTACAGACAAGCCCGTGCCCACTGAAGTGCAGGAACGGCACTGCTTGGGGCTGGGAGGATGAGGGGGAGGAGGAAGAGAAGGAAATGGAGGCTGGAGGTAGGGCTTCGCTGGGAGCCAGAGCCTGTGTCCTAACCAACATGCCTATAGAATGGCCCATGCCCAGTCTCCACCTTCTGTGGGGAAGCTGAGGACAGAGATGTTCGTAGGGGGTCTGGGTCCCACAGAGAAGGAGGTGAGAGGTTTGGGGCTGGTCTGGGTCTCAAAGAGAAGGCTGGAAGATTCGGAGCTGGTCTGGGTTCCAAATGGGAGTTGGGAGGTTCGGGGCTGGTCTGGGTCCTACAGAGGGGGCTGGGATCTGAGTCCAGGTATGAAGCTCTAAAACCAGAGTTCCCTCTATTTCAGGACCACCCTTCCCCCTTGACTTCCTGTCCCAGCAGGCCAGACAGTAACCCTCAGTCCCAACCTCAGCCCCTGACTATACAGCTTCTAACTGTCTGGAGAGCTGCTTCTCTGTTGCTGGAACCTGAGACACGGCTCCCTGTGTAGTTTCTAATCTTCTGTAGGGGTGGGGGGCAGGGAGCGCCACCTCCCTGTTTGCTGAGGTCCCAGGGCATGAAACAGCTCTGCTATATTGAACCCTGCCTTGTGAACTCCAAGTCCGGTGCTCAATCTCCTGGCTCCTGTGGCCTCCCATTTTAGCTCTGTTTAAAAAAAAAAAACAGGGACAAAACGTAACAGCTCAAGTTCCAAGTAAGCCTGGGGACAGAGCTGCCCACAAACTGTGTCTGTGGCTTCGTGTTTCACAGGGCGACTGCCTGCCCAGACTTCACTCACCAGTAGACACTGGCCATGCCTCTCTCTAGCAAGGCCACGCCCACCACACCACGCCCGCCAACACCAGGCCACACCCACCTACTTCAGGCCACGCCTGCCAACATCAGACCACGCCCACTAGCCTTGGGCCACGCCCGACAACTTCAGGCCACGCCCACTGACATCAGGCCACGCCCATTGGCCTCAGGCCGCGCCCAGGGGCACCTTCCACGCCTGCTTCTCTGACCCTATGTTTTTGGGTCTTGGGTCCCTTGGATGATGCTCTATGGGGGCTGTGACCACGTCCTGTTCTTTTGAGTTCGAACCAACCTGGGGTGGGTGGGTGGCTGGGACTCTGTCTTGGATTCACCCCCAGGGGACCCTGCCCCTGGCAGAATGGGACTGGTGACAGAAGGAACATCTCTCGCTGTTGAACATGGATCGTCCGTGTCCCGGCAGGGACAGTGCACACAGGAGGCAACGTGCCACTGTGGAGGGAAGACAGCAGGGCTGCTCAGAAGGGTGTGGGGAGCCCTGAGGGAGGGTCTGTGGTCATCTTGGGTACACAAGGCGGGCAGGGAAGGAGGCAAGGCCCCTGGGCTGAGGTTCCTGACCTGGAAGAGCTAAGCCAGGACCCGGATAAACTTAGTCCCCTAACCGGCACCAGCTGCCAGCCTGCAGGGACAGCATGGTGGGGCCCAGACACCCCTGCTTCCGCCTCAGGGTGGACTCCACCTGGCCACAGTCTCAGCTTCCAGCTTCCAGGTTAACGCTAGGCCACCGTATTCCAGGTAGGATTCTCACCTCATCATTCATTACTCTCCATTTCTGTGAGTATATGTTTATTGTGCCTTTCTTATCCACCCGCGTCAGCCTCAAAGAAGCTGGGATATATACTGGACTTGCTGCTGCTAGTTAATCCCAGAGAGTGTAGGGTAGAGACTCAGTCTTGGCCTGTGGGATGAATGAATGAATGAATGAATGAATGCACCATATTGCTACCACCCCCAGAGCCCTGCCTTGAGGACCGGGATACAGTGGGGGCAGGGGAATTCTGGGGGTAAGGGGACGAGGGAGGGTGTAACTCTGAGTTCCATCTTGCTGCTCTTGGGGGCTGGGGATGGGGTTAGAGTTTGTAGGGCTGCGGTTTGGGGAACTCAGAACTGGGGGTGAGGGTTGGACACAGGTTGCTGTGGGCTTCCTTCCTGCTCCCGGACCATCAGGGGAGGAGTGGGACCAAGGCTGGTGGAACGTATCGCGGGTAGGAAGGCTGTAGTCCCCCATTTTGGCTGAGGGCATGTGGGGGAACCTCAGTAAGCTTCACCCACCTGGGCCTCAGTTTCCCCACCTCAGTTAGAAGAGATGGCTCACCAAGATTCTTCCAGAATATTACGGGGTGTTACAGACCTTTTTCAGGGTTTTATAGGGTTAGAGTGGAGTTACAAGGGTGTTACTGGATGGGTCTGAGGGGTCTCCCCCTGCTGAGGGGGATGGGATGACCCTACTTCTGCCAGAACTGTGGCAAGCAGGGAGCTCTGGCCCTTTCTGCTCGCTGGCTGCCCCCACCTGCATCAGTTCCCAGCCTGGCCGAGGCAGCAGCCAGGTCTCTCACCTGTCCTTCGCCTCAGGGTCTTCTGACCGAGTGCTGATCACCTCCTCATAGCTTGGTGGGGGACTCAGGTACACTGGTGGTGCACTCGGGGACAGTCTTCTGGGCTCCAGTGGCACGTCGAGAATGAGGGACGTATTGTCCTGGGGCAGAAGAGAAGGCAGCTCACGCACACACGCATGTGCACGTGCACACATGTACTTGCGCACACATACCCACATATATGCTCATGCATACACATATGTACACATACATAGACAGCTGTGCACATATACACATGTACACATGTACTTGCTCATGCACACGTGTAAACACATCTGTGCACACACACATACATGCACGCATGTACATGCTCTCACACGTAAAAATACCTTTGCACACATACACATGCATGCACACATGTACATGCTCACACACATGTAAAAATACCTTTGTACACATACAAATACATGCACACACGTGTACATGCTCATACATGCACACATAGACACATACACCTGTGCACACATACATACATGCACACATGTACATGCTCCTGCACACTCCTGCACACACATACACATACATGCACACACATGTAAATGCTCACATGCACATGTGCACACACACCTATGCACACACATCTGCCACAGTAAGTGCTCATGCACTCCTCTGTACACATACATACATGCTCACATACGTGCACACATACATACATGCACACACATGTATATGCTCATATATACGTGCATGCTGACAAACACATGCATATGTGCACACCACTGCGCATATATATACACATGCGCACACATACATGCTCACACACATGCATGCACACACACCTGTGCACACATACAACACGTGCACACACATGTACCTGCCCACACACACCTGTGTAAAAATACACACATGCACACATGTACATGTACACACAGGCATATGTGCACAGGCACACATGGTCCTACGCATGGTGCTTCCCCATGGGCCAAAGCCTCAGGGCCCCATGGAGCACTACCCCCCTGGCTCCCTGGCCCACGGCAGGCTGGCACTCACACATGGAAGAGGAAGGAGCTGAACAGAGACCAGAACACAACGGAGGGTCACTAGGGGAAGGAAAGGGAGGGGGATTTGGGGCCATCTGAATGGTGACAAATAGAAGCCGGATTCTTGGCCACCCCACACGCACAGGGCAGCATCCCTGAGGCCAGCAGCTGACTCGCCCTCCCGGTCCCTGAGAAGGGGGTGGGGAAGCAGCCGTCTGGATGCCTGCGCAGGCCACGCACCGCACCGTCTGTCCCTCAGGGGTCGCCCCTCAGGGGAGTCCAGACCAGGTGTGGCTAGTGCCTGCGGGCCTGAGAAGCAGCGGCAGGGCTATCCTCTGCCTCTCAGTCACAGACGGGCACCCTGTGTGCCCGCTTACTGGCTTCGGGCCCTGGGAACAGCACCTCACCCACTGCCTCATGCCTGCGCTGTAAATGGGAAGCAGTACCTGCCTCCACAGTGGCCGTGACACCCGGGCCGGAGCGAGATGAGAGCCCTTGAGGCCCTTGGGAAAGCACGGGCTCAGCGGCTGCATGTGGAACTGTGGGGCCTGTTCTCTTGGGCACCCGCCCGCTACCTGCTGCCCTCTGGCACTGGGTGGGTGTGGTGTAAGTAGCTGGGGATGGGAGGCGAGAGAGAGAGAGAGAGAGAGAGAGAGAGAGAGAGAGAGAGAGAGAGACAGAGAGACAGAAAGAGACAGAGAGACATGAAGGGACATGGAGAGAGAGACAGAGAGACAGAGACAGACTGAGAGAAAGAGAGAGAGAGAGACAGAGACACAGAGATGCTTCCGGGGCCTGCAGGGCTCCTCACATCGTCAGCCCAGCGATACTGCTTGCAGGCGATGATGGCCAGGGCCCCCGGCAGGAAGAGCTCTAGCACGACGAAGCAGAGCAGCGCCAGCTCCAGCCTCTGGATGTGGACCTGGCAGAGAGACACGGGACAGGACGGGCCCCACCATCACCAGCACATGGGTTGGGTCACCCAGCACATGGCGGGTGGGGGTGGGGTGGGGTGCCTCTTTTGGTGGATCTGGGACTGGGTCCCCCTCCGCATGCCCTCCATCCCACATCTGCCACTCGGGGGGTCTTGAAGGGCCTTTGTCTAATGTTTGAGAGCCGAGAGCAAAGGAGACCCTAAACCGCAGCCCCTCCTGCCCCACTCAACAGATGGGGGTCCCAAGGCTCAGCCAGAAGGACATTTCCTACAGCAGAGGGGGAGAGAGGGGGTGCTGAGGACCACCAGGCCATGGACCACTCACAGGAAACTCTGTATGGATGGGTGTGTTTGTGTGTGCGCATGGGTATGTGTGAATTGGTTTGAGGGTGTGCGTATGGGTGTGTGCAAGTATGTATGGGCGTATGTGTATGTACATTTATGTGTATCGATATGCATGGATGTGTGCATGAGCACATGGATGGGTATGCAAGTGTATATGGGGGTGTATGGGTGTGTGTGTGTATGGGGGATGTGTATGGGGGCATGTGTTTGGGTGTGTGCATGTGTGTATGAGTGTGTGCGTGGACGTGTGAGTATGTGTATGTATGGGTGTATATATGTGTGTGTGTGTGTGTGTGTGTGTGTGCGTGTGTGTGTGTCCGTATGGAGGTTTGTGTGTGTATGGGGGTGTGTATAGGGGTCTGTGTATGTGAGAGAGAGCAGGGTACCAGTGGACACGGCCAGCTTCATCAGGTTGCTGCAGATGGCGGGGGATGAGAGAGACTTTAGAGTCCTGAACTTCCTGCCCACTTGCAGTTCAACTGCAGAAAAACCTCTCCTCTTTCTGGGCCTCAGTTTCCCCATCCATAAAACTGGGTTGGAGCTCAGTGATCTGGGGTCCTGGCTGGCTTTGATGCACATCAGGGAGAAGTCTGTACCTTATTTCCCCCTTTGCTCCTCCTCTCGGTGGAAGTGGGGGACCCTCCCCTGGGGCCCCAGGCAGTGAGCACCTTCCTGGGAGTCAGGGGGACCTGCAGGGACTGGCCACTCACTGTGCTGTTGGGGTATGGCGTCCAGATGGGGAAAAGGAACGGGCTCTCCAGAAAGAGGTCCTTGGTGATGACCACCAGCCCGGCCAGCGCACAGAGGAAACTGATGGTGCTTGTGACCAGGTTGACCAACTGCCAGCAAGAAGCAAAGTGGCAGGTCGCAGATCCGGGCCCTCTATCTGGGCCTGTCTGGGCTCAAGAGAGACCCAGCCCGTCCCCTCAGTCAAACACCAGGAGCCGAGCCTGCTGCCCACCTAGGAGGTCCCCCGAGACCACCTCTGGGATGGGCAGGATCGGGAGACCTCTGCGTGTTCCCTGCATGGCCATTCCCAGTGACCGAGAGCTGGGGCGATCCTAAGCCTCACGGAGCCCCGAGTGACAGAGGCTGGCGCGGAGGATGTCATCCACCTCGGAGGTCTCCACAGCTAGGAGGAAGCCTGGCCGTCGGCCGCGTGCCCAGTGAGCTAAGGCAACGCCCACAGCAGGCTGGCACTCCCGCGTGGAAGAGGACAGAGCCGGGCAAAGAGACCAGAACATAATGGGGGCACAGGGGGTGGGGGGGTTTGATTCCTGCCACCCCATACTGTCCACCAAGTACTGCCAGGAGTGATCCCTGAGTGCAGAGCTAGGAGTAAGCCTTGAGCTCTACTGGGTGTGACCCTCCCTCCCTACCCTTCAACAAGAGTATGAATAACGGGATCCCCTCAGTCCCTCATACTAACATGAGGTTCCCTGCAATAATATCCTTATGCCCCGATATGGGAAAGGGAGGATGCTTAGGGCTCTGAAAGGGGTCCAGCCCAGCGCACACCTGACCAAGGATGACCGGTGGGCATCAGACAACACCCACTGTTCTGTAAGCGCCACTCTGCCACCAGAGGGCAGAGGGACCTTGAAGTCCTGGCTGGGGGGGAGGGGAAGGGGGACACACATGAACAGGCCAGGCCAGGCCTTCTGGGGAAGAGGGAATGCTGGGGCCGAGCCAATCAGGGCAGGACAGATGGAGGGCACTGTGCAGAGAAAGGATGAAGCCCCAGCTTCTGGGGCAGAGGGCTGGAGGCTGGGGAATGAATGATCTGGTGGGGGGGGGACTGGAGAGATAGCACAGCGGATAGGGCATTTGCCTTGCACACGGTTGAACCAGGTTTGATTCCCAGCATCCCATATGGTTCCCCGAGCACTGCCAGCAGTCATTCCTGAGTGTGCAGAGCCAGGAGGAACCCCTGTGCATCGATAGGTGTGACCCAAAAAAGCAAAAAAAAAAGTTCTGGGGGGCGGGGTAGTACTCAGGCCCGCCCCCCTCCCCCCCCCCACTGGCAGGAGGCTGAGCCGCAGAGGTCTTTCTGCCAGGACCTCTGCAGTGAGGCCTCCTCCACCACTCACAGAGGCCCTTGGCATTACCCAGGATGTGGAAGGGAGCCATGGTCAGACTTCAACTTACCACGTAAGTTTTATGAACCCGCTCCAGAATGATCGCCAGGCCCCCTGAAATGAAGAACTACAAGCCAGAATGGAAACAGCCATGAAGAGAAAAGCTGGGGGTGCCCGGAAGCCACCAATTCCCCCCCACTTTTTCCTCTGGTCTCCAAGAAACTCAACTCCCAACTGGCCGCCAAGAGCCCTGTCTTAACCCAGAACAACCTTCCAGGGACTTAGGGACCAGAACCTCTCAGCTGGTGTCATACCCTCCTCTCCTCCCACTGGGAGGGAGACTCTGAGCAGGGGGTGGAGGGAGGGAGTGAGTCCCAGTGTGTCCCTGATAATAGGAACCAAGGAAGAGTGTTCCCCATGGGGGTCGGCTAATGCTGCATGCCCACAAGCTTTGTCCCTCTGCTCCACCCAGGGTCCCCTGTCCCAGGCACCGTCCTTTCAACTCACACAGGCAGCCCCCCAGAAGGGATACCACGACCTCAGCATGACCAGGTGGAGATCCTTGACTTCAAAGAACAGGTACAGCCCGATGGCCAGGTGTGGCAGGGCGATGAGGATGTGGCAGATCTGTGGGAGACAGGGAACCCCTCAGAGCCTGGGGCGTGCTGGAGGGGAACGGTGGGACCCACCTGAAGGAGAATGATCAGTCCTATCACCTGTGGTAATGTGGGGGCATCCTTGATTCAGGGAGGGCAGTGGGGGAGGGACAGGGGAGAAGGAAAGGGGAGAGGGGAGGCAAGGGAGGGGAGGGGGAGGAGGAAGAGGAGAGGGTAGGTAGGGGAGGAGAGTGAGGAGGAGGAAGGGGGAATACCCGCTGTTGCTCAGGAGTTACTCCTGACTCTGCTCTCAGGACTCACTTCTGACAGAGCTCCGGGACCTTATAGGATCCTGAGGATTGAACCCAGATTGACCATGTGCAAGGCAAGCGCCTTACTGGCTGTACTATCTCTCTGGCCCCTAGAAATTCCAAGCTTGGACATTGGGAGTGGAGGAGGTCATGTCTAGGAGGAAGGTTTAGGATGCCTGTCTGTAAGGTGGTCTAATTAGAAGTGAATCATGCCCTTTACCTGGCCTTTGTCCACTGTGATAAACCTCTGAACATTCTGAAGTCTGCTGCTAGTATCTTCTATTCATGCGCTCTGAATTCTCATCCTCAGATTCGTGTTCCCCAGGAAGTGTCATCTATATTCTTACACGCAGCCATATTCAAGGTGCAAGTCGCATATCTAGCTACTTAACTGTTCTCGAGCTCGAGCAAACTGTTCTAATTGCAAGACCCTAATGACTAATCTTAGGAAATAGTTCTCCCCATCTCTATTAGAGGTGGGAATTCTCCATCTTTTCAACCATTTATGGTCAAAAACTTGTGGGTCAACTTGAGGATGGAGGGATGTGTGTACTAGCTCTGCAACTATAAAATAATGACTTCAATTCTATTGTTAACAACATTACCTCAGCTTTTTTTTTCTTTTTGGGTCACACCTGGCGATGCACAGGGATTACTTCTGGCTCATGCACTCAGGAATTACTCCTGGCGGTGCTCAGGGGACCATAGGAGATGCTGGGAATCGAACCCGGGTTGACTGTGTGCAAGGCAAACACCCTACCTGCTGTGCTATCTCTCCAGCTCCCATTACCTCAGTTTTAAAAACACAAAACTTTATCATCACATTTGTCTGTTCTCACACACAGCTCTCCCCTTAGAAGATCTTTTGTGTTTCTTTTTTGTTTTTTGTTGTTTTGTTTTGGGGCCACACCCTAAGGTGCTCAGGGATTACTCCTGGCTCTGCTGAAGGATCACTTTAGGCAGCGCTAGTGGGACCACATGAGGAGACAGAGATTGAACTAGAGGTGGCAGCATGCAAGGCAAATGCTTGCCCACTCTACTGTCTTTCTGCCCTGGGACTTGCTCCTCTTCTTGCTACTTCTAAGAACCTGCTTGACTTTTCTCAGGTTTCTGAAAATTTACCTTGTGAGTGAGACCATTCCTTTTTCTGACAATAGCTTTTGTACAATAGCACCCTCCTACCTTTCTTTATTCTCTACCCTCTGTAATTGTCTGCTTTCCCATATAGTTATACCCATATGGGCTATTTGCCTCTATTCGCATGTAATCCCTGTGAGGTTAGGAACTTGTTTTTTTGTTTTTTTTTATATATACCTAGCAGTGTTTAGGAATCACTCCCCATGGTACTCAGGTACCTTATGCTGTACTGGGAATTGTGCTGCTGGGGACTTTGTTTTGTTTAGTGCTATGTCTCTAATATCTAGAATAATGCCATAGTAGAGTGCCTCCCTCCCAATATTTATTGACTAAATAAAGTGGAATACAACTTAAGCATTACCCTAAATCTTGTTTCTTTGGATGTTTTCTCTGATGTTTCTTTTCATTTCCAGACACTAGCGAGATACCCCTCTGGAGTTTTGTCACCCATTTTCCTCACACTACCTCTCTGCTTTCTGGCAATAGCTCATTTATTATACCCAGTAGGCTTGGCTGGGGACCCTTATAACTTTCTGTATCTCTAAATATACAGTATAAATGAAGTAATAGAAAGTAAACAATTGGTTTATTTAACTTAGTGGCTTTTTTGCTAGATGTCCCAGGGAAGTCATTTCAGCAGTCTTCCATATTGAGAATACCGAAGACAAATGTCTCTATTTTTTTTTGTTTTGTTTTGGTTTTGTGCCTGGTGGTACTCAGAGTTTACTCCTGGCTCTGCTCACAGTGATAATTCCTGGCAGGCTTGGAAAATCATATGGGATGCTGTGGATGGAACCTGGGTAGACCGCATGCAAGACGAGCATTCTACCTGCTATACTATTGCTCCAGCCCTGACAGATGTCCACTGATAGATAAGATTTATTGTCCAGTAAGTATTGATTAGTAAACTATCACTGTCACTGTCACTGTCCTCCCGTTGTTCATCGATTTGCTCGAGCTGGCCCAGTAGCTTTGTGAGACTTGTTACTGTGTTTGGCATATCGAATACGTCATGGGTAGCTTGCCAGGCTTTGCCGTTCGTTACTCTCGGAAGCTAGCTGGGCTCTCTGAGTAGGGTAGAGGAATCGAACTCGGGTCGGCCATGTTGGCTGTGTGCAAGCCAAATGCCCTACCCACTGAGCAAATTACTACTGTTAGGATATGATGCACTGGATCCATATGAGTCAAAAAGGGTAAATGCAAATGATAGTATTTTGGTTTTTGAGCTTGTGAAACTCATCATGAAAGGGAAGGAAGAATATAGACAAAGTCTGTAATAAAATGTGACAGGAAGGAAAAGCAGCAATAGTACTTGAGCAAGTTTTTAGCGGTAGCACAGCGGTAGGGCATTTGCCAACATGGCCGACCCGAGTTCGATTCCTCCGCCCCTCTCGGAGAGCCCGGCAAGCTACCAAGAGTATCTCGCCCACACAGCAAAGCCTGTGAGGTATTCGATATGCCAAACACAGTAACAAGTATCAGAATGGAGATGTTACTGAGCCCGCTCGAATAAATCGATGAACAACGGGAGGACAGTGACAGTTAATTTTTCGAGGTTTTTTGGGGGAGGGGGGCATTTTTAAATTGAGATTGGTCACTTGTAGGCAAGAAGCACCTTACCTTCTGTATTATCTCTCCAAAGATAATTTTATTATTGATCTCTCTCCTTTTTATGCATTATGGTTTGCAATATAGGTGCTAAGAGGTCATGGTGTTTGTTTGGGGCATTTGGTATTTTTATCAGGATGGTAAGGCTGGAGTAACTTTTCAATTGGGTGGCAGCTTTGGAGTATGGATGTGACTGCTGAGGCTTCCCGAAGTACAGGGAGTTGGGGGGAGGTAGCCCATCCCGACCCCGAGAAAGCCTGGAGATTTCAATTACAAAACCCGCATACCAAAATTTTCAGCAGATTATATCTTGGTGAGATCCATCCTGAAGCAGTAGAGTCAGGCTGGGAATATGGCAGTGATTTTTGGATTGTGGAAGCAAGTGGCTGCTGGGGGCTTTGCTCGGGAAGGCACATGCCAACCCGTCCCCCTTTGATTTACCCCAGTCTGTTCAGCCATGCATGGGTTCGAGCTTAACTGCAACTTTTGATCTCTTTTGAGATTTATTTATGGGTCTCTGAAACAAGGCTGGTAGTAGAGTTTACAGGGTGACACTGGAGTCGGTTTGTGAGGGTGACTGTAGTGCTTCATGTGTATTGGGAAGTGGGGGGAGGTAGCCCATCCCAACTTCAATAAAGCCTGGAGATTTCAGTCACAAAACCCACATACCAGAATTTTCAACAGATTATATCTTGGTGAGGTTCGTCCTGACATGATAGAGTTAGGCCAGAGGTATGGCAGCGATTTTGGATTGTGGAAGCAAGTGGCTGCCAGGGGCTTTTTATCAGTATTCCACCTTAACACACACACACACGCTCCAATTTACCCCAGTCTGTTCAGCCATGCATGGGTCCGACGAGCTTATCAGTGCCTGTTTCTTATGGAATAATGTTTTAGTGTTTTGGGTTCTGGTGTTTTAGTGTTCTTTTCTAGATACCTGGGGTGATTGCTGAGTTAGATGGTTGCTGTCTTTTTAATTTTAAAAATTATTTCAAGTACCGTGGTTTACAATACTGTTGACACTAAGGTTTCATACACGACACAGTACCCTCACTGTACCATCCCCAGAGTGTCCACTTCCCTCTACCATCTTCCCAGTGTCTCCTCCAAACCCCCTCCCCTGATCTCTCCTGTGGTGAGCTTCCTACAGAAGACCAATTCTCAGTTTCTTTTGCCTTTGAGTACTTTTTATACCCCTACTATGTTTCTTTATATTCCATACATGAGAGAGATAATTCAGTGTCCCTCTCTTTTCTCTTATTTTTTTATTTTTTATTTTACTTGCTCGAGCAAGTAAAAATAATTTTACTTATTCATTTATTTATTTATTTATTTTGCTTTTTGGGTCACACCTGGCGATGCACAGGGGTTACTCCTGGCTCTACACTCAGGAATTACTCCTGGCGGTGCTCGGGTGACCATATGGGAATTGAACCAGGTTGGCCATGCAAGGCAAACACCCCTACCCGCTGTGCTATCGCTCCAGCCCCTCTCCTATTTGAGAATTCCTCGCACCATTTTCCATAAAGGCTGAAGCAGACAATGTTCCCATCAACACTGAGAGCCCTTTCCACCACATCTCCCACCAATGGTCATTTCAGCTGTTTGTTATACACCATTCTCACTAGAGAGACAGTTTGTGGAAATTGACCAAGTTTAAATGAATCCAAAGCTATATGATTTCGAGTAAGTGTTGTGTTAAGGTGGAAAACTGATGCAGGATTGGGGGGATATTTATAATGGCTTTGCCTAAATGGCTGATCAGAGAGAAAATAGTCAGTGACTTCTACTGGACATTCATAGGAATATGAATAAAGTGGCTTGGATTTTTTTTTCTTTTTTGGGTCACACCCGGCAATGCTCAGGGATTACTCCTGGCTCTTCACTCAGGAATCACTACTGGTGGTGCTCGGGGTGGAGGGACCAGAGGGGATGCCGGAGATTAAACCTGGGTCAACCATGTGCAAGGCAAATGCCCTACCCGCTATACTATCAGTCCGGCCCCGTAGCTTGGATTTTTGTCCAGAGAAGTAGTACAGGGGTTAAAGTGCTTGCCTTAAATGTGGCAATCCCAGGCACCACATATGCTTGTTGTTCCTTGCGCACTTCCAAGAGTGGAGTGATCCTTGAGCACAGAGCCGGGAGTAAGCTCTGAACACAGCTGGGTGTGTTTCCGCCCCCCGACCCCCAAAGAAGTTGCTTGTATTTTATTTTAATGAACTGGTATTATGATATGAGAACTCATTTTATAATATGTCGACTTTTTATCTTTTAGTAAACTACATTATTGATGGCCGGCTGCGCTAGCACAGCGGTAGGGCGTTTGCCTTGCACGCAGCCAACATGGCCGACCCAAGTTCGATTCCTCCACCCCTCTCGGAGAGC
>JAOXYA010011022.1:0-13999 GCA_028565675.1 Sorex palustris | reverse complement strand
AATGAAACACCCATACCTTCACCAGTGCCCATTCTCCACCACCAAAAATCCCAGTATACCCCCATCCCACACCCTCCATCTACCTGTGGGGCAGATGATTTCCACATTACTCTCTCTTTATTTTGATTACATTCAATATTTTGACACCTGACCCACCATTATTATTTAGGATTTTACCCCAACACTCGGATCTGCCAAAAAGGCAACAGTAGACAATTTATTTTTTATTGCTGGTTATGAATAACATATGATGTCACATGGCTGCAGTAGTGGCCACATGGTTTTGAAATTCCAAAATTTTAACACTTAAATATGGAGGGATTTCTGCCAAAACCTGCTGAGTTCCAAGATTTGTTCCTGAGTTTCTGGGATCATGGTCGTTTAGCAGCTTGATCAGGAGCCAGAGAGGCCTTTCATGGGTGGCAACTCAGGGTCTTGTTGCGACAGGGAGGAAAGGGCTGGCTCCACCCCATCCCATGAGGCCCCAAGTATCTCATCATTGTGGGCCCAATCCTGACTGTCCAATGGACTCTGGAGGATGGCAGCCACTGGGCTGCCAAGGGGGAGCAGGTTGAGGGACAGCACCCTTTCCCCCTCTAGGGTGGCCTGGCGACAGTAACCTACTGAAGGGTCCAGACGCATTTCTGCCAATAGCTGCTGGGTTTCAAGACTTGTTTCTGAGTCTCTGGTATCATGGCCATTTAGCAGCTTGATCAGGAGCCAGAGAGGCCATTTGTGGGTGGTGACTCAGGGTCTTTTGGGACAGGGAGGAAAGGGCCAGCTTCACCCCCATCCCATGAGGCTCCATGCGTCTGTCACTGCGGATCCAAACCTGACTGTCCAGTGACCTCTGGAAGATGGCAACCACTGGGCCTCCAGGGGGAACAGGCCAAGGCACGAAACCCATTCCCACCTGGGGTGGCCTGATGCTGGCAACCTACTGCAGGGACCAAACACATTTCTGCCAAAAGCCGCTGGGTTTCAAGATTTGTTTCTGAGTCTCTGGGATCATGGCCATTAAGCAGCTTGATCCGGAGCCAGTGAGGCTGTTTGTGGGCGATGACTTGGGGTCTCGTTGGGATGGGGAGGACAGGCCCGGCTCCACCCCTATCCCACGAGGCCCAACAAGTTTTGTCACTGCAGGCCCAAGCCTGACTGTCCAGTGGCCTCTGGAGGATGACAGCCACCGAGCCGCCAAGAAGGAGCAGGCGGAGTGGCAACATCCTTTCCTCCATGGGGTGGCCCGGCGACAGTAACGTACTGCGGGGTCTGGACGCTGTTCTGCCAAAAGCCACTTGGTTTCGAAGTTTGTTTCTGAGTCTCTGGGATCATGGCCATTAAGCAGCTTGATCAGGAGCCAGACAGGCCATTCGTGGGCGATGACTTGGGGTCTCGTTGGGGTGGGGAAGACAGGACTAGCTCCCCCACCCCATCTCATGAGACCCTGTGTGTCTCGTCACTGGGGGCCCAAACCTGACTGTCCAGTGGCCTCTGAAGGATGGCAGCCACTGGGCCACCTGGGGAAACAGGCCAAGGCATGAAACCTATTCCCACCTGGAGTGGCCCAGCACTATTAACCTACTACAGGGACCAGACACATTTCTGGCAAAAGCCGATGGGTTTCCAGATTTGTTTCTGAGTCTCTGGGATCATGGCTATTAAGCAGTTCAGTCAGGAACCAGAGAGGCCATGCCTCCAATTATATAGCTGAGCTGGAGGTGGTTTGTGGGTATATTTCCTACACACCTAACTTTTGGCCGTTTACCTTCTTGGTAAACTTTGCGCCAAGTTTTTGGGGTCAGGCCAAAGGCACAGCAGCAATTTTGGGGTATCTGAAAGTCTGAAGGCGCCATCAGGCTGCTGATGCACTTGCCTCACAGGCACAGATTGACCTGCTGGCGGCACCGTACCCCCTTTATTTTTATTTTAAAAATTAGAAAATTGTTTTCTTTGGTTTTGGGGCCACACCCGACAGTGATTTGATTCCTGGAAGGCTCGGGGGACATCTGGCATGCTGATAATCAATCTAGCTCAACCATGCGCAAGGAAAGCACCCTGCCTACTGTACTATCACTCCAGCTTCTATTGAGAAATTTTCCAAGATAAATTGTTACCGGTGAGTTCAAAAAGAGTGATCACGCATATGTGATCTCTCCAGGCCAGACCAAGGCAACAGGCAAACCAAGGAATGGGAGGATGGGGGAAAGGGGACCACGGGCTAGTTAGCAGTAAGGGACAATTTATCTCTCTTCTCTCTTACAGCTTCATTCTCCCTACTTCTCTCTCACAACATAATTATTTCTCCTTTCTCTTTCTCCTCAGCATAGTTATACAGAAATCATAAAGGGTGGGGTACACATAGGTGGGATTGAACATTGTCATAAGAACAAACAGAGATAAAGCCACTCCTTCAGGAGAAGTTCTAGGGGATTAACTGGAGGACAAAATCTCATCTTGAGGGTTCAGCACTCTAGGTTACCAGAAGATCAGCTCAAGGGCTGATTTCATCAAGGGTGTATTGCTTTATCTCTGTTTGTTATCCTTAGCTAGTAATCCATTTATTTCTAATCATTTTGCATGAAAACAGTAAGAGATATAATGCGCTTAAAGAGTGGCACTCCCTGGGGACATCTTGCTGTAGAATCCAGACTACGTCCCCAGGCCAGGTTAGTCTTTCCTAACCCCAGCAGTGTCCTTATTCAGTTACTTCTTTTTGAGTCATGATAGCGTTTGTTCCAAGACTGCTCTTGTCCCTTTTTGATGTCAGGGTAACTTAAAGCTTGCCCTGGGTCTATCTGTGTCCCTCACTGGGACCCTCCCTTTGGGGGTGTTAGGAAGAAAGGGCAACTAAGTCAAGTAAATATGATGGACATCCAGGAGTAAATATTTATTATTAGGAGTCAATTAACTCGCATGATACAAAAGCATAGCATGAACTGTCTTCATGTGTCTGTACAAAAAGTATATTACTAAACCACGCAAAGAAGATAGAGGTGTGGAGGAATGGGTGTTTGATCATTGTGTGATTGTAACCCAAACATGAAAGCTTGTAACTATCTCACAGTAATTCAATAAAATAAAAAAAATACCAACGTGAGAACGAGGGAGATAGCTTTAAAAAAAGAAGATAGAGGAAAGAGAAAAGCAATATCAAATTATTAGTGCCTGATTGAATTGGGTGCGCCTTGGGAGCATCATTGCTGGGAGTAACTTAATAAACCTAAGCTCCCTGCGGAAGGAGCCAGGACAAACCAATAGTTACCATTTATTTCATGCTTTAATTTATCAGTATTTTATAAGAAAACTTTTTTTTGATCAACCCCCTTCCTTTTGTTGTTGTTCTGTGGTGTCAGGGGTCACATGGAACCATGAGACCCAGACACTGAGCTGTGTGTCAACTCACAGTGCTCACACACCAGCCTTGGTGCTCACTGGGGTCTCCCTTCTCTAGCTGTCATTCTGGCACACCAGGCACCAGCTCTCACTTGGGCCATCAAGTAACAGCCATGCTGCTCCTGCCAGTGCTCATCACACGTGCTGGCAGTCACACTCCTTTTATGGTTCTCTCTCTCTCTCTCTCTCTCTCTCTCTCTTTCTCTCTCTCTTGCACACACACTTGCATACACACACACACACACACACACACACACACACACACACACACTGGCTGTGCCAGTGTTAGGATCAGAGACAACAACAGACTGTTCTTTGGGCAGGGGGGACTGGGCACCTACATCTGTGCCAGGTGCTGGCAAGGCAGGAGTTCTCAGCTCAGTTCTACTCCTCCAGGCTCTGGAGTACCTTTTCAACAAGGATTCTAATCCTGCACTTTTGTTTTCCTTTTTGAAAAATCTAATTGCCCTGAGATGCATAGGGACTATGCACTCTTTAGGAAAAATAAAGGAATAAAATTTGCTCATGCCAGGATGGCCGTAGAGAAGATCCTGTTGAGTGAAATGAGTCAGAGAGAAAGGGACAGACATAGAATGATCACACTCATTTATATAAAAATAAAACACAGCATGAGAATAATACCCAATGACAGTAGAAATGAGGGCGGGGCCAATAAGACTAGTTCTTGATAGGAAGCTGGCCTGAAGTTGTTGGGGAGTGCAGTTGGGACAGAGAAGGGACCACTAGGAACAAACTTTTAAAGCAGAATGGTTGCCGAACAGATAAGCTACCAGCAATAGCAGCCCACTAAGAAAGATGAATGATGTTGGGCTAGGGAGAGTACAGCAGGGAAGGTGTTTGCTTTGCACACAGACAACCTAGGTTTGATTCCCTGCACCCTGTATGGTGCTCTCTCCCTGACGGGGCACAGAGCCAGGAGTCAGCCCTTAGCATTGCTAAACGAGGCTCCCGACCAAAACAAAAACAAATGAGGAAAAAAAACTTGACTATTCTTTTGAGAACATTAAAGTGACTTTGCACAGGCAGATTCTTTTCACCATGAGCATTACAGAGATCAGGAGAAATGTTTCCTCAGGGTGTAACGTTCTACAAAACTTTCCTAAACAGGAATGACTGTAGTTTAATATTCAGTCTTACTGACACCTTCCCTTACATAATGAAGAAATTAAATCATAAAGTGGGAAAAACAAGAGGATTTATTCAGGCAACTGTAGAGCCTTGCATCTTGGAAGGTGAGAGGACAGATTCATTCTCACCCCTGAGCATCCTGTCCTTGAATGCCTTTCTCTCTGGCCTAGGAAACACCTCTTCATTCTCCAAGATGCGCCCAAAATAGAGTGCTCTTTATGAAGGCGTCCTTGAACTTGAGGGGGAGGACATTGATTTTTCCTATTTTGTGTGCAATTCTGTACTTTTTCGAGGGCCACATGCAGTGGTGCTCAGGGCTTACTCCTATCTCCGTGCTCAAGCTAGCCAAGCTCAGGGGATTGTATGTGGTGCCCAGGGTCAAACGCTGGCTGGCCTCATGCACAACAACTGCCTTGGCCATTTTACTATCTATCCCTTGGGCCTCTGCAATTCTGCACATTTTGCAGACATACTTCCTCTTTTGCAAGCTGATTTTTTCTTTAAAAAATTTTTATTTTATTTGGCTTCTAAATAGTGTTCAGAGGGCCCAGAGTCCACACCCAGTGATACTCAGCTAACTAGACTAGACGGTTCAACACTAGGGCCCAAAATGTGGTGCTCTCAAAAATGGTTATTCTTTAATCAAGTTAGTATTTCAGAGTATCAGAGAGTGTAAAATACCATGTTCTTGCTAAATAAAGTATAAAAGTGAATGCAAGGGGTTGGAGCGATGGCACAGCAGGTAAGGCGTTTGCCTTAAACGCGGCTGACCCGGGTTCCCACCATCCCATATGGTCTCTCGAGTGCCAATAGGAGTGATTCCTGAGTGCTTGAGCCAGAAGTAACCCCTGTGCATTGCCAGGTGTGACCCAAAAATTAAAAAAAAAAAGTGAATGCAAACTGGCTAAGGAATCCAGGAGTAAGTGGTTTCCTCTTCTGAAGCTCATTTTCGCCTTCGCACTATTGATTCAAACTCACTTTATCCCCACTCCACCCCTCCCCCACGTGTACTCCCCCTCCCTTGCTTTTTGGGTCACACCCAGCCCAGCTGAAGCTCAGGAGTTACTTCTGGCTCCGTCTTCAGGAATTATTCCTGGCAGTGCCTAGGGGACCAAATGAGATGCCTGGATGAATCTTGTCTGCCTATTGTGACCCTACCCACTATATTCTAGTTCTGTCCCCCTCCCCTCCTTTTGTTGTGGTGATTAACAGGAGTAAACAAACATGTTTTTCTGAGATTGCAGGCTTTTTGCTGTGCCCCTGGGGTCACAGTCAGCAACTGGATGGTGCTGGGCATTGAACTTGGCCTTAAGCATGCCCGGAGGGCACTGCCCTCTGACCTGCCCCTACATCTACTTTATTCTTCAATAGTTGCCTTTAGAGCTGAGCCACCAGAAACTGGGCTTTGATTAAGCTAGAACAATTGCATTTGGATGAAAATATTTTAAGGGAGCAAGCGGTATATCAGAGGTCATGATGCAGAAGGAATTTTCTGCTTAATTTTCCCTTGTTGTTTTGAATTTTTTTTCATTTAAATATTGGCTGGTTTTAAAAGCAAAATACTCATGTTGATGTAGGCTGGAAGGCCGATAGGGAAGGCCCCCTCCCAAGGCACTGGTGAAAGCTGACCTTGCAGAAAACAGGAAAAACAAAACAAAACAGAAACTAAGGCCTGATAAAACCCTCACTTACATACAGCCAAAGGCCCAGAGAAGTTCCAGCAGAAACAAAAGGCTAGGAAAGGAATTTCAAAGACCATCACCAACCCAATCCTACCCCCCTAGGAAACCTCCTAAGCAACAGACTTTGACGGAGGTAGAAGCCCCACATGGGGGCAGGTCGGAGAAACCTATAAAGGCCACCTTGAACAAAGGAAGGGCACTCATATGCTGCCCGGTATGCTGCCCGAGCCGGTGTGCTGCTTGCACCACGTGGGCTGAGCACATGTGGTGCCTGAACACATGCCGCCTGCATCTCCCCCTGTTGAGATGGGGGCTTTCATGCTTTCCTGTCTAATGCTGGGGTGTGTATAGGGGCTCTCTCCGCCCTTGGAGAACCCTGGGTTACTCTCCACTCGCTCCCACTTTCTCTTCCTCCTCCTCTTCAAAACCTCCAAATAAAATTCATTATACTTCACTGTTTGTCGACTCCCAAATTCTTTTCTGCGAGGCAAGACAAGAACCCAGTAACCCTGGGTCCCAGGTGGCAGAGGCGGATGAAAGTGACTGTCTCTTCTCCCCGCTTCACTTAAGCCACCTGTGGGGCTCACCAACATCAATGTCTGGTCAATTTGAGTGGTAACTGAAATTTCAACAAACAACTGTGTTTTCCTTGTTCTTTTTTTGGTTAGAATTCTGCATTTTGACAAGTGTCTGGTAAAGAAAGCATGAAAGTCCACATCCCAAGAGGGGAGATGCAAGCAACATTATGCTCAGGCACCACATGTGCTCGGCCACGTGGGCACAAGCAGCACATGGGCTCCGGCAGCATATGCCTGCGCTTCCTTTATTCAAGGCGGCTTTTGTAGGGTTCTCCAACCTGTCCCCATGTGGGGCTTCTACCACTACCTGGTAAAAGTCCGCTGCTAGGGAGGTTTCCAAGGGGGCAGGGTTGGGAACAGTTCCTTTCCTGGCCTTTCGTTCCTGCTGGAGTTTCTCTCAGAGGGACGGGGTCCAGCCTTCTCTGGGGCTATTGCTGGGGCCAGGTGAGGGTCTTATCAGGCCTTGGGTTCTATGTTTGCATCCTTGGTCCAGTTGGTTTTATAATTTCCTAGGAATTCATTGGGCCCTTCCCTGTCTGCCCGCCTATATCAAATCGATCCCAATGAGCATGTCAAAGGGCAGGTGAGGGAGCGACTCTTGACTCTCATTTCCTCTGGGTCTCTGTTGGGCTTTACTTTTGTATTCAGCAGGCAGAAATAGACAAATATTAGTATATGGGATCTCAGAAATGTCATGTTCTCTCAGTAGGGCTGAAGTTAGGGACCCCTGGGTTTTGGGGTTCACATTCATGTTTTAGAAAGAACTCAGGAGCAGTTTTAGTAAATGCCTTACCCACTGTGCTATCACTCCAGGCCAAGAAAGTTTATTTAAGGGATATTTAGAAAGAAAAAAAAGTGAAGGAAAATTAGTGTGTTATGGAGGACGATTTTTTTTATAATTTTTTAATTGAATCACTGTGATCACCTTACAAAGCTGTTTATGGTTGGGTTTCAGTCATACAGTGTTCCAACACCCACCCCTCCATCCATCCCTACATTTCCCAGCACCAGTGTCCCCCTTCTTGAAACAGAAAAAGGTATTGTTTCAATGAAGGGGTTTTATTCAGAGGCAGACATGTCATACAGTTCACTGCAATATTAAATAGATGTTAATAAAGACCAACTTTATTTTCTTGTCATTATTGTCCTTTTAAACAATTTTATGATTGAAAATCACCATCAAAGGCTACTACTATCAAGAATACCATGTATCTAAATGGCAAAGAGACATTTTTTTTCCCTTTTGGAGTGGGATGTAACCACTGCTGGTGGTGCTAATAACTACATCCAGCGATATCAGGAGGACAATTTCTTTTCAACAAATTTTTAGTTTAATGGGGGAGGGGAGAGAGAGAGACAGAGAGACAGAGACAGAGAGACAGAGACAGGCAGAGAGAACTCTAGAACGAGTCACCTTCTTCTAACCAACCTTTAGTGTTAGCTCGAAGGAGAATGAATGGGGAGAATAAACAGGCCCAGGGACTTGGTGTGGTGCCCCACTGCAAGCTGCCTCTGCTGGAAATAACTGTTTGGTCTTAAATCTGGGTTTTAATCCCTTGCAGGTGGCATTAGAAAACCGCCATCTGATCCAGCAGCTTCCTTCCGAGAATCAGGAAATGCTGCACTTGGCTCAGCTGAGCAGCCCCAGAGCTGTGGTTTGCATTTGACAGTTGGACAGGAGAGTTCAGCAGCTCTTACAGACCTCACTTAAGATCCCTGCGGTGCTTGGGACCTCACCAAGATGAAGGAGCTGCTCCTTGCCTCAGTAAGACGGTTGAGTCTGGAATCCAGAAGACTGGATTGTAGAATAGCTTCACAGACAGCCTTGCCATGCCTGCAGCCATTAAAAAAAAAAATGTCAGTCAACTCAGAGACGCTCCTAAGGAATCCAGCCTGAGGGGCAAAATACAAGGCTGACTGACTTTGCCTAGCAAGCTACCCCCTCACCACACCCATCATTTCCTCTTCTTTAAAATTTAAATATGGCACAAACTCCAGGCCTTTTTACTCAACTCAATTTTTCATCTGCACCTGACATGGTTACTCCCTGCCCCAAACCTCAATCACTATATGTCAGGGGCCTTTCTGAGTCTGATGTGAGTACTAAAATAGCATCACCTAAAAATAGTTTTGCATGACAGAGCAAGCTGGTGCTTGTTGTGTGCAGACTTGCCAGCCCGGAACTTCCAGCCGCGAGTGGAGCAAGCATATCTTGTCCCATTATCAAATCCTAAAGAAGGGGGGCTTGAGTGCTAGCACAGCGGGTAGGGTGTTTGCCTTCATGTGGCCATCCAGGGTTCAACCCCGTCATCCTATATGGCCCCCCAAACACCATCAGGAGTAATTCCTTAGTGCAGAGCCAGGAGTAAGTAACATTTGAGCATCGCAGGTGTGACCCAAAAGAAAAAAAAAAACTAAAGAAGGTAAGTCCTTTGGATTCCTATGTTCTCAAAAAGGGCAGATGTGTCTGGGAACTGAGTGTGTCATTTGCACTATTACTACAATAGAACGTGTGCTAAGTTGCATTTGTTGGCTGTGACCGGAATGGACAAATTTTTCTCACAATTCCATAGAATGAAGAAATTGTTCTACCCAATTTTCAAATATTCTTCAGCATGTTGATGTGCATGGAAAAATCTCTTCATAATTTTTTGAAAATAAGCCCTAATTATATTTTATTTCTCCTCTAAATTTGTATTTAGATCTTTATGTTAATGAAAAACACCATTTCTTTCCTCTGTGTTTCTAGCTAATATCATATCTCAACTTAATTTCAGGAAAGTGAAGTCATATTTCACTGTAAAAAAGAGAACAGGGTATCTGATATTATTGAGAACTATTACTATAGATACTTGCTTGTGTCATTTTTCCCCCTGCCACAGCAAAGCTAGAAATTAATTATTATCTCATTCAGCTTTATCCCCAGAGTCCCCATTTAAATTCTAAAGTGCAAAGAGAGCCCTGTGGAAGCTACCTGTGGTTCTCCTCTCCTTGCTCCAAATTAGAAAGAAATTAGATCTGAAGCAATAAGAGCTATGGTACATCACAGCAAGAGGGGATGTTAAATGAGAGCATCTGAGTCTGGATATCCGCCCAAGGCATGCATCAGTCTTCTGGCTGTTAGCCCCTCGCCTTCTCTCCCCCCTCCCCCCACACACAGCCCAGTCCTGTCCCTTGAAATGTAAACTTAATGTCTGGTGACTATCCACAGACCAACAGATTCTCTTTGTTCTCAAGACATGTGTTGGCAGTGAAGGTTTATACTGAACGTGCCGTCTACCACTCCAGGCGTTCCATTGGAATGAAGGTGCCAAAATAAAGGTCTTCAAAAGAAAATCCCGAATTATAAAGTAACAAATTGACTATCACCCAAGAATAGCCGAGATAAGTGCCAGGAGTTTCACTCCATGGCTTGGAAGCCAGTCGCACATGCTGAGGGAGAAGGGAGCTCAGATAGAGAGGGGAGCACCAAGTAAAACGTGTTGGGAGGACCCTCCCAGGATGAGAGGTGCATGCTGAAAATAGACTATAGAACGAACATGATAGCCACTCAATGCCTCTTTTGCAAACCACAGCGCCCAAAAGGAGAGAACAAAAGGGAATGCCCTGTCACAGGGGTGGGGTGGGATGGGGGGATGGAGGGGTGGCAGGGAGGCTGGGAACATTGGAGGTGGGGAATGGGTACTGGTGGAAGGATGGTTACTCAATCATTGTATAACTGAAACCCAAGCACAAAAATTAGTAAGGTCAACAACTGTACCACATGGAATTTCACTAATAAATAAATAAATAAATAAATAAAAGAAAATCCAGAGAGGCAGAGGACTCATTAATCAGGACCCTGCAGTGACTACAGGTCTGGAGGCCGGGCACCCTCCTTAGGGGGACACAGCTGAAAGTCACCAGATCAGGAAGGAGCAACCCAGGACACAGTGGGTGCTTCAGATTATGAGTGAAAAGAGCTAACGGTTGGTTTTGTTTTGTCATTTTGTTTGGTTTTTTAAAAAGGGAAACCCTAATTAAAAAAAGAGAGATGCTCCCCCAAAAAGGTTTGATATTTTAAACTTAATAAATTGTTGTGTTATATTTGTTCTTGAGCATGATGTGAAAGAAATCATGACCAAGAAACTGCCCAGATGGCTTGTGTCTCTCACGACCCCTCTCACAGGGACCTGCCTGAGTCAGCTGAGGGGGGAGAGATTGTGATGAGTAGGGTCAGCCTCTGGGCACCTGCACGATGGCCGGCCAGGCCCTCTGCTCGCCAGGGCCGTGTCCTTGGTTTAGTGTCCTGTTGGCATCGTCATGAAATCATTAATAGTTTTAAAAATCATGGGCCCTCATTTTCATTTGACCCTGCACCCTCTAAGTAAGCTGGGCAGCCCAGTTAAGCGAGTGTAGATCTCTGTGGCTGAAACAATAGTACAGCAGGGAGGGTGTTTGCTTTGCATGTGGCCCATCTGGGTTCGATCCCCAGCATCCCATACAGTCCCCTGAGCACCACCAGGAGTAATTCCTGAGTGCAGAGCCAGGAGGAACCCCTGAGTATCACCAGGTATGACCCAAAAAATGGCAGAGAGAGAGAGAGAGAGAGAGAGAGAGAGAGAGAGAGAGAGAGAGAGAAAGAGGAGATATCAGCTAGTGGGCTTGTTTCCAAGGCCGAGGGCATGGGCTTCGTACACAAGACAATCAAATGGGACCCCTGGCTATCACCCAGGCACTGCTGGAAGAGACCATTGAGTACCACTGGGTATATGTGCCATCAGCCCTCCCAAAAATAGGGGGTTGGTGAACATCGCAATCTGAGGGACCTTGGTTCAATCCCTGCCCTACCACTGATTAACTGTCTGATCTTGGAAAATTTATATAAACTCTCTGCATCTCAAAAATAGGAATTCTAATCTGAATAGGAAGAATCAAAAAGAGACAATAAAAATAAAGAAGGTAACCAACATCCAGGAGACATGTTGATGTTATTATTAACGACAAGGATTCTATGACAGCACAAATCTCCTGGTAGCGAGGAGACAGAGTTGAGCTGTTTGCTGGATTCATTTTCCCGAATACATTTCAGCTCAGAATGTGTGTATTGACGTCATCATCCATGTGGCAAGACAGGCAAGATGATTTTCTTAATTGCAGGCTTCACTGACACATTTTGCGCTTGAAGTGAAGGAGAGTAGGTGTTATTTCAAATCTGTGACTCATCACACACATTCACGCATCGCATATTTCTTATAGATTTAAAAGAGTGGAACTCTAACCCAAGATCACGGAGATGCTATTTTAGAATGTAGAGATATGCCCATATACGGGCAACTTTCCATTGGAAATGCTCCCTTGGCTGCGTGGGTCTCCCCTGTCGGTTTCCTTGCCCTCCAGTTATGTAATGCAAGCTTCCCAGGCAAAGAAGGTGCAAGTCACAGCGCTCACCAGGCCCATTTTGCAAGGACTACATACTAATTATCCCTGTGTCAAGAATACATCGTGGTAGTGTATCAGGAAAATTGTTCGGGCTAAGTGAGGGATGAAATGTGGAAGGAAGGTCAAGAGAGCATTTTCTTTCACTCTGACTGAATCCCTCCCATTGTTTCCATGCTTTTGGCTATAATTAAAACTAGTCTTTGGAAGTACTTGCCCTTTTAAAATTATTTCTGAAGCTGAGAACACATTTTTAAAATGGGAAATAAAAATTTTAAAGGTCTTAAAACGTCATGACTAGTGTCCTCATGGAAATGCCTCATCTACCCTGGTGTAGTTAGGGGCTTCCCAGCTCAGCTGCATTCTAGTTCTAGAAGAAACTCTTCTGCAGATAGGAAGGAAAACTGGCTCCTGGGATGTGGAAGCAAGTTCTTCTTGCAATCAAGACCAGTTACATGGTGGCCTGTAAAAATTGTCCTTTAGCTCTCTTGCTCTCTCTGAATGTTTTTTGTTGGGGTTTTCTTGAGGGCCACACCCTGAAATGTTCTGGCTTTTCTCCTGGCTTGACACTCAGGGATCACTCCTGGCAGTGCTAAAGGGATGACACAGGGAGCCATGGATCAACTCTGGTCAACTGTGTGCAAGGCCAGTGCCCTGCCCTCTGTGCTGTGGCCCTGACTACAGGAGGGGTCCCTTCACTTGGGTTGTAGGTGATAATCTGATGGTGGAAGTGAATTTTGGAATGACTGAAAGGTCTGATTCTTCCTAATTTTACACTGTAGCACTGTCCTCCCATTGTTCATTGATTTGCTCGAGTGGGCACCAGTAATGTCTCCATTGTGACACTTGTTGTTACTGTTTTTGGGCATATTGAATACACGACAGGGAGCTTGCCAGGCTCTGCAGTGCGGGCGGAGTACTCTTGGTAGCTTGCCGGGCTCTCCAAGAGGGATGGAGAAATCGAACCTGGGTTAGCCACATGCAAGGCAAATGCCCTACCTGCTGTGCTATCGCTTCAGCCCAATTTTACATCTTGCTATAAACAAGACATTTGTAGAATTGTAATAAAACATATAGAACAGGGAACTGAAAGGTCAGTCAGGGCTTAAGGCACATGTCTTGCAGGCAGCCAACCTTACACCACAACAATACCTGTACCACATACTGCCCCAGCACAGCCCCACTAAAGGCCCCTTCACGGAAGTGCCAGTCCATTGGCTGAGAATCATTGGTGGGCTTCTTGGGAGCTGACCGGTACCTCCCCAGGATAACTCACAAACCACCATATAACTCACAAACCTCCACACAACCTTACCAACCGTTTTTAAGCTTGGAGTTCACTGGCATCAAGCATATTAAAATGTCATGGCTTTTTTTTTAAAAAAAAATGAGAGACCATTGGTGACAAAATCTGCAGTTACTGCCAAATCTTTGTGTATAATTATCTTAAACTATGACCTAGGGAAATGACAGATTAAGTTGCATTACAAGAAAGCAACACGCCCCCAATAAGTTGCTCATTCCTGATCTATCTAGAATTAATACTTAGTCCAGTCATGGTTTCAGCTTCTTTTCAAAATGGACATTTAAAAGAACCAGTTAGGAATTTCCTGGGCAGTTTGAGGAAGCAATTTGTCTCCCCCACCCCTCCCAGTTTGCCTCAAGAAATCTCACATGTGTGTAGGAGGGGGGTGGGCTATGAATTTTTTTTTATTAGTGAAACACCATGAGGTACAGTTATAGACTTATAAATTTTTGTGCTTGGGTTTCAGTTATACA
>JAOXYA010011013.1:0-13999 GCA_028565675.1 Sorex palustris | reverse complement strand
GGGTAGGGCGTTTGCCTTGCACGCAGCCAACATGACCGACACAGGTTCGATTCCCAGCACCCCATATGGTCCCCTGATCACCGCCAGGAGCAATTCCTGAGTGCATGAGCCAGGAGTAACCCCTGAGCATCGCCAGGTGTGACGCAAAAAGCAAAAAAAAAAAAAAAAAAAAAAAGAAAGGCAGAGTGACTGATGGGCAGACAGGACTAACATCTAGTTTCTGCTTTCTGTGGTTTTTTTTTGTGGGGGGGGGCGGGCTATGCTATAGCCACACTTGGCTATGCTCAGGGACTGCTCTGTGCTCAGTGCTCAGAAAACCCTGCAGTGCCAGGCTTCGATCTCAGGGTCTCAGACATGCAAGGTCAGTGCTCTGCCATGGAGTCCCATCCCCTGAAGAAGGCAGACGCACTGAGATCAGCTGTGGCTGGTGTGTGCTTCCACAGCTGCAGGGCCCCGAGGCACATATGAGGCACAAGCCTTGTTCTGAACTGGGTGGGGAGCAAGGGACAAAGGGCACAAGCAAGGGAGAAAGGGCCCGGGATCCAGTTCCAAGCTTTGTGATTCCTTTGTTGTCCTGTTCCTTTGTTTCTATGGTGCTGGGGATCAAACCCAGAGTCTCACTTAATGCGACATGATGGATTACTCTACACCAGAGTCCCTCCTTTGTTATTTCTGAGAGGCAAAAAATGTGGCAAATTTAAAGATCATCATACTTTATTATCTGTTTGGAAATAAATGCATTGATACTCAGAGAGACAGATGGACAGATGATGGGCTTCCAAAACTAGGCTTTACTGAGAAAAACAATTGGACCTGAGAGATGGCTCCATGGGCTAAAGCACATACTTTGCATGTGGGAGGCCTGCGCTCACCCTCCCTCACCGCCTGGTCCCCCAAGTGCTGCCAGCAGCTAGCCCTGAGCCCAGAGCTGAAAGAAGCCCCTGAGTTCCAGCAGGTGTGGCCCTGAACAAAACAGTTCTCAAGAATTCCAAGACAGGGTGGGAGACACATGGGAATGTTAGTTTGATGTGTCATCGCCCAGGTGCAAGAGCAATTAGGAAAATTCAGTATCAGTCTACTTTTTTTAACTCAAAATAAAAGAAGGAAAAAAACCCACTCAAAGGCCTGGAGATGTTCAATGTGGGACAAGGTAAATTTTTTTTCTCTTGTTTAGTTTTGGGGCCATACCTAAGTGGTGCTCAGGGATTTCTCCTCATGAGGCTCAGAGGATCATATAGGATGCCAGAGATTGAACCCAGGTCAGCCACGTGCAAGGCAAGCGCCCTACTCACTGTCCAGCCCAAGATATGGTTACTGATAGGCCCAAACATCTTTTATTTCTCTGTAATGAGGAGCCAAAAGTGAATAAAGATATGTTTAGTAGTGTTACATTTTATCTTATTTGGAAATGATCCAGATACTCAAAGAATTTCCATCTTTTAGCTTAACTAACTTGTTACGATATGAATTTCCAGAGAAGTTCGGAAACTATTTAAATAAATAAGCTATGTCAGAGCATTCATTGTGGAAAAGTTCACCAGGAAATTCTTCTTTATCTTTGTTGTTTTAAAATGATTTTGGTTTCTGGGCACATCCTGTGGTGCTTTCGGGGCTACTCCAGGTGAGGTGCTTGGGGATATCTGGATCCTGGAGTGCCCCTTGAGCCCTTACTCCAGTCCTGAACACTTCTTTTTTTCTTGGCTTTTGTTTTGTTTTGACTTTGTTCTTTTTTGTTTTGTTTTGTTTTTGTTTCTGCGCCATACACAACAGTGCTCAGGTGTTGCACTCAGGAGTTACCCCTGAAGGAGCTCTGGGGACCATATGGGATGCCAGGGAGCAAACCCGGGTCTGCCACATGCAAGGCAAGAACCTTATTATCTCTGTACTATCTCTTGAGCCCCCGATTACATATTTATTTTGGCAATGCATCTGGGAGAAAACTATTTTGTATATAGCATAAAACTATATATACAGTTTATATATCTATATAAATAATAGAAAACTCACTGTCACTGTCACTGTCCTCCCGTTCATCAATTTGCTCAAGTGGGCCCAGTAACATCTCCATTGTGACAATTGTTACTGTGTTTGGCATATCGAATACATCACGGGGAGCTTGCCAGGCTTTGCCGTTCGGGCGAGATACTCTCGGTAGCTTGCCGGGCTCTCTGAGAGGGGCGGAGGAATCGAATTTGGGTCCGCTACGTAGGCCGCGTGCAAGGAAAATGCCCTACCCACTGTGCTATCACTCCATGTGGAAGAATTTGAAACCACTGATATCATATCCAATTAGCCAGATATGGCCGTAATTAATGCTTTGATGTATTTTCTTCCAGACTATGTGTTTTTAATAATGAGGATAATTTCATGTACATAACTCAGTTCTGACTGTTTCACTAAACATTAAATTGTGAGCAATTCCAAGGTCATTAAATATTGCTTGAAAGCATTATTTAAATGACTTTATAATATTCCTTTATATTGGCGTGTGGAGCTCATTTGGACAACGCCCATGGAAGAACATTTATTATATGGCGACTCTTCTAACAGTTCTGAATGTTTCTGCAGTTCTTATGAACCATTGTGGGGATGCTCAGCATGGAATAGTTGGCTTCAAGCCTACAAACCTCTCAAATGGGGCAGGGGCAGGTAGGCCTATCTCATACTTCCCCGCTCATAAGGAGGTCTGTGTCCCAGCACGTCCAATTCTGTCTTATTTTTTTCTTTCTTGTCACACCCAGCAATGCACAGAGGTTACTCCTGGCTCATGCACTCAGGAATTACTCCTGGTGGATCTCAGGGGACCATATGGGATGCTAGAATCAAATCTGGATCGGCCGCATGCAAGGCAAACACCCTACCTGCTGTGCTATTGTTTCAACCTCCAATTCTGTCTTTTAAAAGAGAGGGAGGGTAAGAAGATGGAGAGACAGAAGGAAGGTACTGGCCTTGCATGAGGCCAACCCGGGTATAGTTCCTGGCACTCCCTGTGGTCTCCCGAGTACCACCAGGAATGATCCCTAAGCATAGAACCAGGAGTAAGACCTGAACACCACCAGATTATGACCCCCCAAATCAAATGCTTATATGAGCTACATTATTATGACTCCATAAATACTGTACCTCAATCATTACCATTGCTTTTTTTTATTTTTACCATTTCTTTCTTTAAAATTTATTTTAAGTACTGTGATCTACAAAGTTACAGACAGTTAAGTTTTAGGAATATTATGTTCTAGCACCATTGCTTTCATTTTCCCTGAAGTTAAACATTGGTTGGTTTGTTAGTTTGTTTTGGTCTTTGGCCACACCTGGCAATGCTCAGGAGTTACTTCCGGTTCTGCACTTAGGGATCACTCCTGGCCATGCTCAGAGGACCATAAGGGGTCTCGGGGATTGAACCCAGGTTGACTGCACACAAGGCAAGCACCTTCTCCCTGGTACTATGGCTCCAACCCCAACATTGTATTTTAAATGTGCATGTATTTTAGATGCCTCTACTGTACAGTGGTCTTCAAACTCCTCTTTACAGTCATAAAATTTGTCTTTCAAACAAAAACTGTATGTGTAACTGACCCTATCAATCAGAAAAATTGGAGCAGAGAGATGCAGGGCTGGGGATCATTTTCTTAAAGGTGGCCCCATGAAGTTGCATGCTTGTATGTATGTACAGTTATGGGGTCACCGTCCATGTAAACATGGTTGGACTAGCTAACTACCACTAGCTAATTGTCCACACCATGGGCACCGTCATCACATCTGATCATTCTCTATTTTAATACAGCTTGTCCGGGGGTCATGTGTGGGGAGGTAGAATGGGGGTAGGGTGTTGACTTTGTACGCAGCTAACTTGGGTTCGATCCTCGGTATCACACAGGGTCCCCTGAGCCTCACCATGAGTGATCCCCAAGTGCAGAGTCAGGAGTCAGTCCTGAGCACCTCTACTCCCCACATATGAAGTGTCTTGTGTATCAGGAGTGGCCCTGTCACCCCTCACCCCACCCCCTCATATCATTCAGCTTAGGAGTGCACCTAACCATGGAGTGATTCAGCTAGCCCCGCCTGATACCGGCACCCGAAGATGAATAAGGCATTGATTGATGGTGTCACAGGCTTTCCAGTCCAGACTGGAAACCCTTTCAGGGTGTCCTGAGGCCTTTGAACTGACCTCCCCCTCCCCCCTCTCTCTCTTTCTCGTAGACAGGCAGGATTGAACCCAATTACCCCAAGGTCTGCGGCCATCAGGGAAATGTTCTGGACATCAAGTGGAACCCCTTCATGGATAACATCATCGCCTCGTGCTCAGAGGACACATCGGTGAGCAGGACAGGTCCTCTCTGGGAGGGTGGGACCTCAGGGGGCCTCCAATCCTCAGCTTCCCACCAGCAAGGGCCTGGGTGGGGAGGGGTGGAGGGACAGGCTCCAGGAGCCAGCCCAGTGTGGCAGATCGTGGGCCTGTAGCGTGATTTTGCCGGGAGCTGTTGAGTTTGTGGGGGAGAACTGGGACAGAAACACATGGTTCAACCCGTTCTGGCAGTCCCGAAGGGAGAAAGGCTGGAAGGGAAATCTGGGCATGGAGGCAGCGGAGAGGAAGGGAGACTGAGGGAGCCGCTCTGGCAGGCTGGGCGTGGGACAGGCTCCATCTGGCACCATGGTTCGAGGGAAGGAAAGTGGGCTGGCTGCAAATCGCCATGACTTGTCCAACGACCCACCCTGGAGGCCCAGAATTTAAACTCTGAGTGTGCCACCATGTTAGAGGGAAACATCAAACAGGAGAAGGAGAGTGAGGAGGAGGAAGCAGGGAGGAGAAAGGAGAGAGAGAGAGAGAGAGAGAGAACAGAGAGAGATGGAGAGGGGAGGCGAAAGGGGTGAAGAGTTTGGAAAGGGGAGACCAAGAATCCAGGGGAAGAAGAATTTGAAGCTACTGCCGCCCTCTCCTCAGCTCAGTGATTTTTCACGGGGCGGGGTGCTGAGTCACCCCCATGTCTAGAGGGTCTAGAGGGGGTCTCCTGCTTGTCCTGACTCTGTCCTAAGCAATCTCAGAGCAGGAGCTTCGACATGAGAGAGGGAATCAGGCCATTGGCTGAGCGGATGCGTGGGACTGCCACACCTCTGGGGTCCTCAGGTAAAGAAACGGTGTTTTTCAATCACACCACAAGTATCTGCGTCATGCTCACAGCAAGAGCCTGGTTCCAGTTCAGACTCCCAAAGTCAGTGTGGAAGGATTTGGGGGCTCAGGTCATCTGTCTTCCCAGACTGGATGGTGAGCTCCAGAGGGCAGAGGCCATGACCCATCAAGTTCTGAAGCTCAAGCATATTTGCCCTAGAGTCCAGTATCCTCAATGCTTAACTCTATTGGGTGGGATGGTTGGAAGGGTACAGAGATGGGAGGGAGGGATGGATGGATGGATGGATGGATGGACAGGGTGAAGGAATGAATGGATGGAGAAATGGACAGAGGGTGGGTCGATAAAGGTATGGATGGATGGACAGAAGGTGGGTGGATGAATGGAAAGACAAGGATGGGTGGGTGAATGGATGGATGGATAAAGTATAGGTGGGTGGATGGATGGAAAGAGGGTGGGTGGGTGATGGATGGTCAGAGGGTGAATGGATGGATGGAGAGTCAAGGGTGGGTTAGTGGATGAATGGATGGATGGATGGATGGATAGATGGATGGACCTTGAGGGTGAATGGATGGACAGAGGGTGGATGGGTGAATGGACGGATGGAGAGTGGGTGGGGGATGGACAGAGGGTGGGTGAATGAATAGGTGGACAGATAATTGATTGCCAGTCATCCAGACAAACAGACAGGGGGCTGGATAACTAAGTTGATGGGTGGGTGACTAGATGGGCAGCTGAGGAGATGAATGAATGGATGGTTTGGTGAGCAGATGGGCAGGTAGATGATGGCTGTTGGACATGATTATATAGGTGAACTGACAAAGCTGACCAAATGGATGGATAATGGGCAACTAGATGAGTGGAAGGAAGAAAGGATGACCAGGTGGAGGCTCATGGATAGATGCATGGGAAGTTTAATTGAGTGAATGTATATGACCCAACTATCGATTATCCAAAGAAGGGGATTGACAGCAAATAATCTCCACCAGTTAGCAGGTTGCAGAGAAGTGGCCAGTTGGCACAGAGCCTAAAATGACAGAACTGACTTGGGCTTGATCAGCTCTTAGTCAAGATCCTGCCACCAGGAGCACGTGCCTGACACTCCCAGGCTCCCCCTGGTCCTCCTGGTAACAGCAGCAGTCATGGGTCCTTGGACAGTTGATGTGACATGAAGGTGCTGAGCACTGGGCCTGAGGGACCCCAGGCTGCCCCAAAGATAGCCAGCAAAGGGGAGAGGCTTGCAGTGCCCCCAGCCCCAAACCGACCTGGGGCAGGCCTACAGAGTGCTTCGGGGGCTGGGGCCCAGAGAACAGAACATCTGAGAAAGGGGAGAAAGAGGCTGAGGAGAGGGAGCAGGTGGAGGCCCAGAAAGTTCACTCAACTGAGCTTCCCATGCATCTATCCATGCGCCTCCACCTCGTCACCTTCCTTCCTTCCAGTCACCTCATTGACCATAATCTATCCACTTGGTCAGGTCTGTCAATGGTGTGTATGGTATATGATGTGTGTGTGTTTGTGTGCCTTGTGTGCGTGTGGCGAGTGTGTGGTGTGGTCTGTGGCATGTGGTGTATGGTATGAGAGGTATGGGGTGTGTGTATGGTGTATATAGTGTGTGGTGTGTGTGGTGGGTGGGTGGTATGTGTGTGGTGTGTGGTGTGCAATGTGCGTGTTGTGTGCACGTGGTGTGCATGTTCTGTGCATGTTGTGTGCGTGTTGTGTGCCTGTCACCTGGGCTGCTGCCTCCACGCACCAGAGCTGGCAAACAGTCTTTCTTGCTTGCTCCATTCTGGGGTCTGAAAGCCTGAGGCCAGTGCCCGAGGCTGCAGGGGGACCTCTGCACTGCAAGGACACGGGTTCTCTCAGGAGGTTCTTTTAAGGGACAGAAGCCCATTTGTTATGGGAGAGTCCCTCTTACCTAATCGCCCCTAATCTCACCTCCTCCTACCATGGCCTTTGGAAGTTTGGGTTTCAGTGATTGTGGGGGGACACAGCATTTTGCCCCCACAAGAATATACACATGGCATGCCTGGAAAGCCAGGTGTGTGGTGTGGTGTGGTGAGGTACACGGCACAGTGCTGTGTGTAGTGTAGTGCATTGTATGGTATGTGGTACATGTGTGGTTTGGTATCTGTGTATGTGTGTGTGGTGTTTGTGATATGTGGTATGTGTGTGGTATGTGGTATGTGCATGGTCTGTGGTGTGGTGTGTGTATGGTGTATGGTGTGTGTATATGATGTGTGTGTGAGGTATGTGTGGTGAGTGTGTGCTGCGGTGTGTGTGGTCTGTGGTACATGTGGTGTATGCTAGGGGAGATGTGGGAGATGTATGGTGTGTGTATTGTGTGGTGTGTGTGGTGAGTGGGTGGTATGGGGGTGGTGTGTGGTATATGTAATGTGTGTGGTGTGTGTGAATATGTGTAGTGTGTGTGGTGTAGTGAGATGTGTGGTATGTGTGGAATGTGGTGAGTGTGTGACTGTGTGTAGTGTGTGGTGAGTGTGTATGTGTGGTGTGTGGTGAATGCGTGGTGTGTGTGATGTGTGTGGTATGTGGTGAGTGTGATGTGTGTGGTGTGTGTGTGGTGTGCAATGTGTGCCATGGATGGTGATTATGTGATTCATGTGTGATGTGTGGTGTGTGTATGGTGAGTATGTGTGGGATGTACGTGTTTGGCGAATGTATGATGTGTGTGAATGTGTAGTGTGTGTGTGGGGGGTGTGAGCTGTGTGTGGCATGCGGTGTGTGTGTGTGTGGTGTGTGTGCATGTGTAGTGTGTGTGTGGAGTATGTGATATGTGTGGTGTGTGGTGTGTGTGCATTGTGTAGTGTGTGTGGGGTATGTGATGTATGTGGTGTGTGGTGTGTGTGTGCATGTGTAGTGTGTGTGTGGGGTATGTGATGTGTGTGGCGTGTGGCGTATGGCATGTGGTGTGTGTGCATTGTGTAGTGTGTGTGGAGGATGTGAGATGTGTGTGGTGTGCAGTGTGTCTGGTGTGTGTGCATGTGTAGTGTGGGGGGTATGTGATATATGTGGCGTGCGGTGTGTGGTGTGTGGGTGTGTGTGCATGTGGTGTGTGATGTGCTGCCCTGCAGTGCCCATGGCAGAGGCCAGGTGTGTGTGGGTGGGAAGTGGTGCTGCAGGGAAGCCTTGTTGCGGGGCGGCGCCACACCGCCTGGTGCGGGTGGGGCACATGGGCTGGGTGTCCCCGGGGGCCCAGCAGGACTGGAGCAGTGAGGTGAAGTGGCAGTGGTGGAAGCCGTGTGACCCGACTGGCTTGCTGGACAGTCCCAGGAGGACTGTGTCTGCAGGGTTGGGATAAGGACAAAGGACAGGGGTCTCCCCACACTGTGACCCCCAGAGATGGGGTCTCTGCAGCCCCGCATGCAGGCCTCCCCCAGGCCTCTGCTCTGCCCACCTCAGGACCTGCTCAGGGGCGCCCAGTGTCACCCTCACCCCCCAGGCTGCCCTCCCCTGCAGGCCCCCCCCCAGGACAAGGACACTCAGAGGGCAAATGCCAAGACCTCAGCCCCCACCTCTAGGACATGCATCCCGGGGCTCCCTCACAACTGCCGCCCTTCCTGCAGGGAGCTGCGGAGGCCCCTAACTCTCCCGGGGGTATGGGGGTGTGGAGGCGGGCACCACGTCTCCCCAGGGACGCCCCTGGAGGCAGCTGGCAGGAGGTGTTGTTTCTGCCGTCATGGCGCCCATTGTTGCCGGACTGATGCTTTTTATAGCTGTGGAGCAGCTCTGGGAGCAGCAGTTGCTGCTGGGAGGGGCCAGGTGCTGCCCCTGAGAGGGGAGGGGGGTCCCCAGGGCAGGGGAGCAGGCTGAGCTCTGCAGCTGGGCGGCCTCAGCCCAGCCTCTTCCCAACATGGGGCGGGGGCTCCCCACAGAGATGGGGGGCGGGTGCCTGCGGGATGGCAGCCCCTCTGGAAACAGCAGGAGGACTCTCCCTCCCACTCTCTCTCCTTCTCCCTCTCTTTCTCTCCCTCTCCCTTTCCCTCTTGCTCTCCCTCTCTCCCTCTCCCTCTCATTTTTCCTCTCACACACACTCTCACACATCCTCTCTTACACGTTCTCTCATACACACATTCTCATACATAGTTCCTCTTTCTTGCGCACGCACACATTTTGTCTCTCATACATTTTCTCACACACATGTGCATACTCTCTCAAACACACATATTCTCTCTCATACCACACTGTCACACACATTTTCTCTCACACATACACTCTCTCACACACACATTTTTTTCTCACACACTCACGCATATTCTCTCTTACCCTCACACAATTTCACACCTCTCAAACATTCTCTTTCACTCACATTCTCTCACACACGGGCTGGAGCAATAGCACAGTGGGTAGGGCATTTGCCTTGCACGCGGCCGACCCGGGTTTGATTCCTCCATCCCTCTCGGAGAGCCCGGCAAGCTACCGAGAGTGTCCTGCCCGCACGGCAGAGTCTGGCAAGCTCCCCGTGGCGTATTTGATATGCCAAACACCGTAGCAAATTTCACAATGGAGATGTTACTAGTGCCCACTCGAGCAAATCGATGAACAACGGACGACGGTACTACAGTGCTACAGTGCTCTCACACACACTGTTACACACATTTTTTCTCTCACACAATTCTCTCTCACACACACACATTCTCTCACACACATTCTTTCACACACTCTTACACACATTTTTCTCACTCTCTTATACCATTCTCTTTCTCTTACACACACACACACACACACACACACACACACACTCACCATGGGTGCCAGAGGGAACCAGCACCCTCCTTTTAGAGGTGGAAGGTCAAGCTCAGTCAGAATCCCTCAGGGCTGCCCCTGACATACAGGACTTAAGAGCCTTGAGACCTGGGCTCGGATTGGGCTCTGCCCTTCCCAATTTTGATCACTTCCTCAGTGATGCGTGGCCACACCCAGTGCTCTTTCTGCCATGCTCACTCTTCCTTTCATGAACCTCATGGGCCCTTCTATTACTGGTTTCCTGATAGACTTTGCTAGACTGGGGCAGATCTCAGCAGTCGGGTGAAAATACCCCAGTTTGACCCCTATGCCACATGGCCTTCGTGCACTGCCAGGTGTCCAAGGCCCTGGAGCTCAGCTGGGTCTAAGCATTGAGCTGTTCAGCCTGTCAAGAGGGGCTAACAGTGGGAGGATCCCCAGGCCCCAGAAGCACTGCTTGGGAGGTTCCTCAAGATACAACACAAGACAGAAGGCTATGCTGAATGCTGAGCTCAAGATTCTAAAGGAAACCAATCACTGCAAGTCTGTCTTCACAGAGGAATAGCTGGGTGGCTTCCCCAGCAGTCACAGTGAAGGCTGACCTGTGCTCCATCAGGGGCAGACTCACTCCCACCATCATAGGCCTGTTTCTGCTCCTCAGCTTCTGGTGTGCAGGAGATGTGCACCAGCCAGCGGGAGACCTGGCTGTGGGGTGCGCCCACCAAAGGGTGATTGATGCCTCTATAACAGGCTAGCAAGAAAGCTGTCCTCGGTCCCAGAATGACTGAGGACAAGGTCTGACTCAATCTGGGGGAGAAGGTGATGATAATTCTAACTTTGCAATCCAGCTTCTGAGCATTCTGCCCTGCCCTTCCTGGTCAACAGTAACCACCAGCCCTGCCTCAGGCACTAGCACTTCTGAGCACTCCTGTGGCTCCTTTCAAGGCCTCTTCTACCACACACACACACACACACACACACACACACACACACACGACCCACTTTGTCTGGTGCAATGGGTGTCCCACGTGGGGCAGCAATCAGCGGGAGAAGGTACATGTGCGCTTTCACTTGGAATACATGCCACACAGTCGGCTGGGAGGCCAGGGTCTCCTGCTCTGGGGAAACCCTTCCACCAGGTGGCAGGGTCTGTGTGTGAGGGAGGAGGAGAAGGCAAGAGGGCCTGGAGGCCATGGCTGAGCCGTGAAGTGCAGATGAATCGATGCTTGCAGAAGGCACTGTCACTTTTACTGTCCTCCCATTGTTCATCGATTTGCTCGGGTGGGGCCCAGTAACATTGTGAGACTTGTTACTGTGTTTGGCATATCAAATACCTCACAGGGAGCTTGCCAGGCTTTGCCATGTGGGAGAGATACTTTCAGTAGCTTGCCAGGCTCTCCAAGAGGGGCGGAGGAATCGAACTTGGGTCTGCCATGGTGGCTGTGTGCAAGGCAAATGCCCTACCCGCTGTGCTATCGCTCCAGCCCTCCAGAAGGCAGAAATCATGATTCACACGGCCCTGCTCTCCCACGCAGCAAAGCCCAGCAGAGGGGCTGTGTTCTGAGCAGAGTGGTGGGTGAGCTGGCATCTGTGTCTCCTCCAGTGCCATTGAGCTCCTGTCACCACTGACCATATACATTTGCATGTCAGCCTGCATGTCAGCAAATCCCCAAAGGAAAAAGCCTTCCTCTTGGAAGTGGTGCAGTCAGCAGTGCTGACCTAAATTACGGCAGCCACAGTCCTCCACGTGTGGGAAGCACAGCTTGAACCAGGAACCTTTCCACTGATGTCATCATTTATTATTATTATTGTTATTATTATTATTATTATTATTATAGGCTTTTGGTTCACACTCAGCGGTGTACAGGGCTTACTCTTGGCAGTGCTCAGGAGACCATGCGAGGTACCAGGGATTGAACCTGGGTCGGCTGCATGCAAGGCAAATGTCCTACCTGCTATACAGTCACTCTAGTCCCTGACATTATTGATTTAAAGAAGAAATTGCTGTGCTGTTCCATTCTACGAGACAACATTTGCCCTGCATGTGTTGATTGCACAGGGAGCAACGAATCGCATTTTTAAAAGAATAATAGTGAATCACGTCCAAAATTCGACTTTTATAAAACTCACAGAATCCTCAGATGTCCTAAGTGTGTTTCTAAGTGTCTATCTGCTAGATGTTTTTTATTTTGTCCAGTTTGGAGACAACACCCAGCAGTGTTCGGGGGGCTTACTCCTGACTCTGTGCTCAGCAAACTCTCCTGGCAGGTCCTGGGAACCATTTGGGGTGCTGGGGATCAAATCTGGGTCTGTCACATGCAAAGTAAAAGTTCTACCCACTATACTTTCTCTCTGGCCCCTGGGGATAATTATTTTATTCTGCCTTTGCCCTCTTAGCATCTCTGTTACTGAGATATATAGAACCTTCTGCATGAGTTGGCTGGCACTGAGGGGGGCTAACAGCCTTCACCAGGCGTCTTAGAGCCAAGTAGGCCGGGTTTGACTGAGCTTGTCAGGCAGCAGGGCTCTTTTGGGGTTGCTCGCCTTCAGGTCCCAAAGCTCCCTCGATGGCCCAGAATGTCTTAGCCTAGCGTGCTGTCCACTACATCCGCCTGCTTTGTTGAGTCAAACGTAGCAGCTGAACAGGGCTCTGACCCAGAGACCCGGGACAGTCCCAGGCACAGCTGTCTTGAGAGACAGCGCCTCCTCGGCCACTGCCCCCAGCCCTCCCCTTCCTTCCCCAGGCCCGGCCTGGCAGAACTCTCTGGTTTCCTGTGGACTGACCGAGGTGAGGGGCTCTCCCCACACCCCTGTGCTTTGTCTCCCACAGCCTCTGACGCCCTCAGGGCTGAGATGCCCTAACCCAGCCCCTGTCATTTTGTTTTGTTTTGCACACTCCCCCTCACCCCCACCCCTACCCAGTGATGCTCAGTACTTACTCCTGATTGTGCTCTGGGATCACTCCCAGTGTGCTGGGAGGGGAGGCAGAGGGAGACCGTCTGTGGTGCCAGGGATTGAGCCCAGTTTGGCTGGGTGCAAGTCCAGTGGCTTCCCTGCTGGACGGCTCCGGCCCTCAGCCCCAGCCACTCAGAGTCCCTGTAACTGTGCCCAGCCGAGCCCTGCTCTACCCCCGGAGGGTGGGCCCAGGAACAGAAGCTGGGAAGAGCAGAGGGCTGCGGTGTGCCCCGCTGCAGTCAGGCGGGGATTGGGCTGGCCGCCTCGCTGCCTCCGGGGACACTTGTCCTCCTAAGCCTGCCCCACCCTGCCAGAACCCCATAGCCTCAGTTCTTGGGGAAAACAGTGGTCAGCATCCAACACACACAGCCGCGGGTCCTCTAGTCGCGGCATTCCCAGGAGGGCCGCCCCACCCTGCACATATGGCCTGACCCACATCCCCCACCTCTGCCCACCCAGTACCCAGAAGAAACCCTGAGCCTGAGGGAGGGCAACAGCTGTCACACTCATCTGACTAGATCTAGATGGGGGAGGGGATCAAAGTCTGCTTTGGGGAGTTAATGACCCACCTCAGCTTCCCTCCATTCTCCACCTTTTTTACTTTGGCGGTCACACCTGGTGGGGCCCATAGGTGACCCCCGGCTCAGTGCAGTGGGTATCCAACATAGAGCTTAAGGGCTCCGTTGTGCAAAGCATGTGTTTCCCCTCAGGTCTCCCCTTACCTGCTCCAGGACGTCCCAGGAGCACTGGGAATTAAGGTGTTCTGGCAGAGATGCTTCACCCGAGATTCAGTAAAAGCAAGTCTTGGGGACTGGGTACCACACACACGTCCCTCTGCCCATTTCCCCTCAGCCTGAACAGCCCCCAGTGACTCCTCCACCCCCTCTGCCCGTCCACGCCTCCTCACCCTCACGGACCCCAACTCGTCTTCTCTTTTCACTCTTTCCTTCCTTTGTTCTTCTTTCCTTTGTTTCTCTTTTTGTTTCTTTCTTCCTTTCCTCTTCCCATGCCTGCCTTCTCCCCTCCTCTTTTTTTCTTTTTTCTTTTCTTTTTTTTTTTATTTTGCTTTTTGGGTCACACCCAGCGATGCACAGCAGTTAGTCCTGGTTCATGCACTCAGGAATTACTTCTGGCAGTGCTCGGGGGACCATATGGGATGCTGGGAATCGAACCTAGGT